>JAZBHA010000193.1:3489-18218 GCA_037464855.1 Iselma pallidipennis | reverse complement strand
TTTCCCTATACCCCCTAAAATTGTAGGAACAGCCTTAAGTCACTTCAGGAGCAGTTTTGCAGATATCTGTATTGAAAAGAAGATGTCTACAATTTGTTGTGCTTTTTGCTCCAATTAATTTTCCACATTTTAAATGCCTTTACATACAATTTTCTAGTTTGAGACCAACATGACCCTTGTGGAAATGCTAAATTTTATCATATTACTCAGGATGAAAACGATAACCTGAGGCAGAAAGTAGAGGCCTGACGTTTTTGAAGCCTGAGGCGCAATATCATGTAAATTTTATACATACAATAAGTTTGTTAGTAAGTTAGACTATAGCCTTTTACCCACCAAAAAAAGGAAAAAAAGGAAAACTCCCAGAAAATTAGGCCTCTTCGGACTTAAAGTCCCGAATTTTCGCGTTATGCGCTTATACGTTAAAATATATAACAGATTCTTAATAAGCCCAAGAAAAAATTATCTTAAGGGAAGCGACGATTCGTGTTATCTATGGTGCGCACAGACTGCAGACTACAATCTAGCTAGACTGAGGGAATTCGTCCCCAGTATAGCGAAGACAGAATTTTGGGTAGACTGGGACCAGTCTCTGTCTACCCAAAATTCTCCGATAGTGTGATCGCGCTTGTAGACCGGTCTCGCTATGTGTACTGGGGCACGAATTTCCTAAGTTTACCTAGATTGTAGACTGCAGTCTGTAAGTACGAAAAACATTTGCGAGGCCAGACCTCAGAGACTGGACAAACACTATAGATTATTAGATTGAGTGAGTCTATGGCTAGACTCACTCTCCTCTACCGCAAGAGACAGTGTGAACAGCTGAGGCGAAACAATCTCAAACTCAAGCTAGATTTCGCCCATGAGTCATCTTTCGATATATTAGTTTGGTTCGACGTTCAGTTTTGCTAGAGTAATGTAAACAGAAGATAGACATGCAATAGAGACATCTTCGTAGACCACCCTACAAGATCCCAGTCTACCCAAAATTCTACGATAGTGTAAACACGTTTGTAGACCGGCCTCGGTATACTGGGGGACAAGGTCCCTCAGTCTAGCTAGATTGTAGACTGCACTCTGTGGGCACCATAAAAAGGCAAATCTGGGACATCAAAGAACTAAATTTATTTGGCGCTAGTGAAAAAAATTACATAAAAACTTCATTCCCGGCTAACTAGAGTTTAACTGTATTCTAAAAAAAATGTAGGTAATGTTAATGTTAATTTTATTCTATTTTTATTTTGTTTAATTGAACAAATACGTAAAGATTCAATAGGTGGTACTATTTGTCTGGTTCGTTTCAGAATCATTTAATTCTGCACCCAATTCTTGTTGGATTTCTTCCAATGTTTTACCTTTCGTTTCCGGTACAAATAGAACAATTATTATTAAACCAATAATACAACTACCAGTGAAAACATAGAATGGCAGGTACATACCGAAATTGTCTTTTAAAATTTGAAATAGTTTCGAAACAATTGTAGCAGCAATACAAAAATACACATCAGCTAAACATAATGCAAATGCTTTAACATTTGCTGGAAATAATTCACCCATCATTAAGATTGGTATTGCTTGCATACCTAAACTAAATACAACAATAAAAGCTAATAGAGAAATTATTGGTAAAATTGAGAAACTTGTCGTTTCAATATCTGTTTGAGTTTTCAAATAGAAATATGTACCTTCTATAAATAAAGCAATACTGGATCCTGATATGGATGTAATTAATAATGGCCGTCGACCAATTTTATCGACAATACTTGAGCCAAGAAAAGCAAAAACTAATTGGATTGAGAAATAAATGATTGACGCTAATTCAGATGAGATACCAGCACCAGATTCTTCAAATATCATTTGACTGTAAAATGTAATTGCAATGATGCCACTGAATTGTTGTGCACTACGTAAACCAATCATTATTAATGCAGCTCTTCTATTACTTTTCGTTGTAAATAAATCCAGGAATTTCCCAGTATTTTCAGTTTGTATTCGTATAGCATTACTTATTCGTATCAATTCATGATCAATATTATCTGTACCTCGGAATTTTGCCAAACTTTTTTTGGCTTCATCTGGTTGATTCTTCATTAATAGATAATAGGGACTTTCTGGCATCCAAATGAATATCAATAATGTTAAAATTGGTATTATCGATGAAATCAGAGCTGTTACAGTAATACTTAAATAAGATCCTAAAATACTGATTAATAAAACACCAAGAATCCAAGCCACTTGTACACCACAGCCTAATAAACCACGTATTTTTGGTTCAGCTATTTCACCAATATACATTGGTACTGATGTAAATGACCATCCATCAGCTAGTCCAGCTATAAAACGTGCAATACATAGCACAATTACTGAATTACCAAAAGCTACCATCAACCAAGCTATTATGAATGGTATTGATGTGATAATAATAACACGTTTTCGACCTAATATATCAACCGTTACACCTACCATTAATGAACCAATTAAACCACCAATTAATGGCATCACAGCTAACCAGGAGCCTTCATGACCGCTTATTGAAAGTGTCGAATTTTCTAATTTCTCTAATTTTGGTAATGATGGTGATGGCCATCCACAATGCATTCCACTGGTGACTATGGCCAAAGTAGCTAGAATTCAAACGAACATAAAATGTATTAATTGATTAAAGGAAAATACCGAGTAGCTTGTAATAAAAATTTTTATTGCATCATGAGCAAAGTTCGCACTCTGCTTCATTTTAAGTGATTCTTTTGAATAATTTACAATCTTTAGGTAATATTCTCTAAGTAAAATTGTGACATTTTTCATATTTTGCAGGAAGAAGTTAAGGAATGATGTATGTATGGTTGACAAAAATTACATATAGACATGTAGATTTTTCTAGATAAAGCCGGTTTAATTTTTTCAAATTACGATTTAAATTGCGACCACGTGCTACATAGTTGGAATAAATAAATAATAAACAAGTGTTTAGTTGTAAATTATCTGTAATTGGTGAATATCTTAATTTGAAGACAATATCGAACATTTATATACCTATCGTTCTGTAGTACTTTTATTGTCCAATTTAACAGTGATATCAGAAAAGAAATTCTCTAAAAGATTGGTACCTAGTTGATGGTTCTAATAGCGGATCTACCATGGAGCTAATGATGAACAGTTTTCCAGGCATCTAACTCAAATAGGCTCTCTGAAGTTTAAGCTTGGGGAGCTCCTTAAAAACATATAAACTTGGGGCCTATCAAGCGAAGACCTTCAGGCCTACAAATGGCTAGGTCTGCTACTGGTAGTTCAGTAAGATGCAGAGGAACATAAACATATTAGGGATATTCACATATGCCCTTGTATTTCTACCAGAACTCGTATTTACACGAAGGTCTCATATTTGAGAGTAGCTTTGAGGCATGTTTTGTCAACTTCGTATTTTTAACAGCTGTGAGCAAATGCAACTGACAACTGCAACAAATGCAACCGCCTTCTCTCTTTTATCATTTGGTGCATTCACAAGTCATAGATATAGTGTCTGGTATTTATACGAACGCGTACAAATACAAGGCAATATGAGGGACATATGGATACACCCATTGTTAATTGTAACAACAAGGCAACGAACATGTTTTGAGACAGCAGGGCCGGACTGGACAGGGAGGATATGAGAAGATTTCCCCCAGGGGCCAATGGGTTTTATGGGGGCCATCGATAATCTTTTGAGGTATTTTTTTAACATCAGTTGAAGAGATGTCTTTTCTTCTTATAAATTCCTCCGGGGCCAAGATATGCCAGCCCGGCCCTGTGAGACAGCTTCATATTTTTGTTTCAATAACCTCTTATTATTAAAGACAAAAGCAAACAGCATCTAAATGACTTGTTTGTCTTCAGTTTTGCTAAATAATTACATCAAAATAAAGTTATTAAAAAATTTCTAAGAAGTTCTCAGTTTTTCTTTGTGATTCATTTCCAGAGGTATAAAGTTATTTTCTATGGAAAATTTAGTTTGAAACCATAGGAAATAGTCTTCAATAATTGAGACATTTTTCTTCAAAAAATTTATCTAATTGAGGAAACATAAAGTGGTAATAGTTCAGGAAAAATATAACGAAATGACAGTGACATTTTAAAAATAAAGAAAAACACACAAAAGTGTACGCACTAAAAATAGTCTGACTAAAGTATTATTAGACTTGGAAGGTATATATTTTCAAATGAATTGGTGAAATGAATGTAAATATACCTATAGGTGTTACTGGCCAAGTTCGAAGTATAGCAGCAAACCTAAGTTTTCGTAGGCAATCTTAGAACTGCCATAGTCATTTTAGGCAAAGGATAAACTATCATATTATTACGGACTTTGTCTAGAATGACTATGACAGACCTAAGTTTACCTAAAGTGTGTTATCCACCCCTGCCAGACGGACACAATATAATTCTATTTAACCAAGTTTGCAATTACTTTGGTTCTCAATTTGCCGTCTGGCTGCACACAATATTCAATTAGTGAGCGGCGAAATTTATTTAGTAAATTGGCTGTTCAGAACTCTATTTAGCTAAATTGTGTTAACTACGCATGCGCGGCATCTAAAAGCAAGAAACACACACAACAGACACATGACAATCTATGCCTTGCGCGTGCGTCAATTGTAATTGTGAAATGCCCGTCTGGCAGGGTAAAATTCACCAATATTTCAATTTGTATTGACCTTGTCGCTAAATTGAATTATATTGTGTCCGTCTGGCAGGGGTCTTAGGTAAAGTTTTGTTTCATAGTCCGTAATAATATGATAATTCGTACTTTGCTTAAAAAGAGAATGGACTTCGCCGGTAACATTGGCATATCAATTGTCTTTAAATTCAGTTCCGTATTTTCAGTAACTGATTTAAAATAATAGAACTGACAATGAGCTGTTGATTCTAAATTAGATTATATTATAAATTATAAATAGTGATTATGAAAGCAATTATTGTTTATTGTTAATTCGTATTTTTCACTTGATTTATATATTTTAAAAAAAATAATGTTCATTCAATCATATTTATAATAATTAATTACAAAATATTTACATATATGTGTAGGTGTGAGTTATTTTACTTTATAAATTAATCCATATTTTTAAAAATTCATAATTAGTAATTAATTGTAAATGAACAAGATTTAAAACCAAGGAAATAATAGAAAGGAATTAATAGAAAATTTATAAATTATTTACCTGAAATTGCAGCTACATATTGCAGAAATGCCGATTCACTTGTAATTTTTGTTTCCAAAATATTTGGAATTTTCATAATTTCGTTTCTATTTCTTCTATGATATGATAATATCTATAAAGTAACGTTGACAACACGACAAATACGATTGGAATATGATTGCAAAATTATCTTCGACTTGGTTCCAATTATTATAGTTTAACAATTGTATTGTAATATATATTAAACAATTACTTGTCGTTTTATTGATACAAAGTTGTGTTTATTTCCAAAAAGAAAAAACAGACAAGAACACACAAGACTCGTCTAAATATAAGATATTTTTATAAAAAATAATTTGGATAAAAATTGTTTTACAATGTACAAATGTACGTATAAATGCGTTTTATTATACTTGGTAAAGTATGTGGTCTGAAGACAACAACTGACTAGCTATAGAATGGTTTGTTGAGGAAACGTGTTTCAAGAAAAATCGAATAAAATAAAAACTTCTTCCACGATATGATTATACAGGTAGAGATAGGTGGAGGTTTTGTGGTTTTGCATTATGGCAGTAATCAGTAATTTCAGATTCCAGTACAATAATCAACAGATCTTTGATCAACTGGTTACTGAAGAGACTAGTAATAATTTCTACCAATATAGAGCCCATTTTTGAACTTCTGCTGGTACAATATTCGTTACTTTATATTTGAGAAACGGAATGTTCAATATTCGAAATTAGACAAGCTCGTTTTAGCTCAAAATTTGGCAACTGATTGTCTTCCTGAAAGACACATGCCTTTTACTTCCTTAATGAAAATAAGTTTTCTCAACCAGATCTTCTCTGTTGAGAGATACGTAAATATTCGTATTTTCTTTTTTTTGCTATAATTTGGAGTAAATGCTATCTAAAACTCACATAAACTATAAATTTAATCGAATGTACACAAAATAATGAACATTTTTCCTATTATTTATACGTGGGCGTGCTGATAAATTTTTACTTGGCGCGTGTTTAGTGTCAATTACCGTAAAAATAATGAGCGAACTTACTGTTTTGCCATTTTGAAGGTTTTTATTTTTGTGAATATAATTACTAAATGGTTTTTCCCTCGCAAAATTGCCTGTTTTCCAAGTGTCATGTTCCTAAAAATGTAGACAAAGATATGCTTTGTATTAAAAAAATAAATAAAACACCAGATGACAAAAAGGTGTTTGAAGATTTGCCCATTTTTTATGATTAAATCATTTTGGCTATTGTCGAAGGTACATACTACGAAAAAAATATTTTGGCTTGATTTTTATATATTCTAAGTATATCTACTTCTAATATTTTTTTGGACTGTTGCCTGCAAGTTTTAGTAAAATATTGACCGAAATAGATTGTTGTAATAATAAATCAATTTAGAATTTATTCATATCTTCGTTGATTTTTTGAAAATTAAACGTAGTTGGATTATATTCCTTTCTTTGTATGAAATTAGTGGTGTGTTGAAAAACATATGTGAATCTCAAGGAGAAACCTTTATATTTTTAGAGAAAAACGTGGAGTTCTGACCTTTATTATAAGTTTTGTGAGATTTAAAGAAAAACCATCATTTAGAGAATTTGGATTATTTTTAATAAAAAGAACGCTTGAATACAAGTAGAAAAATTATATTTAAGTAACAAACATTTCACTAAATTTTACTGAATTATTTAAAATAACAATGAAATTATAAAAATATTATTAATAATAATAATAGAAAAGGAAATCAGCCTTTATATTTCGATTTTTTCATTTTTATCATCATTTGCATCTTTGCCAGTTTTACCACCTAAATATAATTGAATCTCTTCCAATGTTTTCCCTTTCGTTTCAGGCACAAAGAGTACAATGAATATTAAACCAAATACACAACATACAGTGAATGCATAAAATGGTACATACATTCCAAATGAATCTTTCATAATTTGAAAGAATTTCGATACAATTGTTGCAATAATGCTGAAGAAAATATCAGCTAAACATAATGCAAATGCTTTAACATTTGCTGGAAACACTTCACCTAACATTAATATCGGTATTGCTTGCATACCTAAACTAAATGTTATAACAAACATTAATAATGATGCTACTGGTATGTACGAAAAATTGACTACATCTATATTTGTACATGTTTTTAAATAAAAATATGTACCCTCGACAAATAAGGCTACAGCCGATCCTGATATTGATGCAATTAATAATGGCCGTCGGCCAGCTTTATCGACAATACTTGAACAAAATGTTGCTAATAGAAATTGTACTGAAAAGTAGGTAATTGTTGCTAGTTCTGATGATACTTCATCACCAGCTTCACGGAATATCAATTGCGTATAGAATGTTATAGCTGTTGTACCGCTCAATTGTTGTGCACTACGCAAACCCATCATAATTAATACAGCTTTTCGATTACTTGCTGTTGTAAATAAATCGATAAATTTACCACTATTTTCAGTTTGTGCTTTGACAGCTTTCGATATACGTTCCGAATCACTTTTGATATCTTCTTTACCCAAAAATATTGCTAAACTTCTTTCGGCTTGTTTCATTTGACCACGCATCACATAATAATAAGGACTCTCCGGCATCCACACAAATGTTAACAATGATAACACAGGAATTATTGATGCTATCAAAGCAGTTATTTGTATTGATGTATATGAACCGATCACATTTATTAATAAAATACCAAAAATCCATGTAACTGATACACTACTACCTAATAAACCACGTATACGTGGATCGGCAATTTCACCAATATACATTGGTACGGCTGTAAATACCCATCCATCAGCTACACCAGCTATAAATCTTGCTACGTAAAGTACAGTCACTGATTTTGCAAAAGCAATCATTATCCATGCAGCAAAAAACGGGAACGATGTTAGAATTACTGTACGTTTTCGGCCGAGGATATCAACAGTTGTCCCAACAATTAACGAACCGATAATTGCACCAATTAGTGGCATTACTGCCATCCATGAACCTTCATCGCCACTAATCGATAACGTTGAATTCTCTAATTTGGATAAAGATGGAGATGGCCAACCATAGTGCATACCACTAGTTATCACAGACAGGGCCGCTGTTAATTTACAGAAAAACAAGAAAAATTAATGATTAAAGCAAAATATCGATTAGAAAAAACAAATCTACACTTACCGGTGATAGTTGCTAAAATTTGAAATGTTGCTTTCCCTTCGGGAACTTTTTTCGTTAATCCAGCCGTAATCTTCATGATTATCACTTTTTGTTTAGAGACTTTCAGTTAATTGAGTCTATAACATTGCCTTATTATTATCAATTGATTAACTGTTAGGAGAACATTTGTTTACATTGTATAGTTATTCAGTGTTTAGTGTAGCTATTCGAATGAGATGGAACAGCTGAGTGTCTGCCTTAAATAGCTACTGGCAGGAAAATAACCGAGGTATAAATTGTTATGTTATTATGTTGTACAAATACAAAATATACACACGCACCAGCTGATTGTGATGACACTCCATTGTAAACTTGTATAAATTAATCCTGATTGAAATTTGGTTGAATTTTTTGATCAAGTCCATGGAAATTTCAAAGATTCTTTCAATCATAGTACGTGAAAATTTCATTGGTTGGTTTACACAATTTTTCGAAACTAACAATAGGAATAAATTATGTGTCTGTTATCATCAGTTGAAATTTATTAGAATTGAAAAAAATCTAAATTGTTACAAAAAAAGCGGTATTGACCTATTTCTTTCTAGTCAACTTCATAAATAATACTTTTCAATAATTATTCGTCAAAATAGAGTCCTTAACATAATATTTACATCAGGATAAAAGACACTCTACTAATATTTACCTTCATAAGGCTATAAGTGATATAATTTTTCCATTACGCAAAAAAAATGGTTAAAATTTCAAACTTCCTTAGTTTTTTTTACAGCTGATTTTATTTGTTTTTATTGCAGCAATTTTAAAATATAGCGTGACGCCTATAATCAATTAATTGTACTCAAACAAAATTTTATCAGTATGTATTTCGTTGTTAGAAGTATCGAATAGGTACGATACCATAAAACTACAACAAAAATATTTTTTGATTGATTAGTATTAGGATTTCAGTGAAACATCGGTGGTTGTATTTTCTAGTTTTTTGGGGCCAGCGTTTCGTCACCGTGTGGTAACTTCTTCAAGGCATAGAATAGATCTTAATTAGTTCTCTTGTGTTAATACAAGATGCATTTATATATAAATTTGAGCAGATATTTTACTATAATTTGCCAAGTACTACTATTAGTAAACAAATGATTCCGGATGCTGGACTTCTGGATAATCGACGATCTACTATGTAGTAAAGTCTGAAAACTGTGCTAATCATTTTACGGTATTTTATTATTTTCCACTTGCCACAGTAACTGGTCATATTCATAGATTTCGTTGTTGTGTACTCTTTAAATCGCAATTTCGGTTATAGCGAGCTCTTTTCGTCAAAATTATGTAAACCAAATAATATAGGGTGTCAGGTCAAGGCTATAAAATTTGAATGAATTTCCAAAATTAGTCTTATCGAAAATGTGATAAAGTACCTATATCTAGTGTAATTATACACGTGAGGACAGCAATTAATATCGTATATCGTATAGTGGCGTTTTTTTTTTCGAAAAAGAATTGCTACGACGAATTTTTGGGCTGTAATTGTTGCTTTTAACTTTCTAGAAATCTGAAAAATATTTAAATAAAACACGATATATTCGTTTTGTTCTAAATTCTGTTTAAATTCTGATTCAATAAAGTATTATAGAAAATCAATGTATTGCCAAAATATGATTCAACTTTATGTTTTAGAATTTCCTGTCAATATCATACAACTACACGTGCAATTTTAGTATTTAGAACAATATTTTTCATATTTTCCACACAATTATATTCGAAAATAACAAATATAATTGCTCGTTGATGTTTAAAAAAAAAGAAAACAGAAGGAGAGAAACAACAATAACAAAAAAATTAGTGATGTAGTAGTAAATAAGACGTCATAGATGAAATTTTGGCAAATTTTCAGTAGATTGGAAGAAAAGAATGTTTCTTTGGCTCTATTTACAATCACGCATAGTATGAATGTAATTTGATTTATTTCATTTAATCGTCGGATTTTCTTGAAATACTTATAGATTTTCTAGAGTTCCTCATTAGTAGAAACTTATAGAATAAAAAAATGAAAATTACGAAAAATTACACGAAATGACATAATTACCGTTTACTTCTATTTTACTATATTACTATATTTTTGGAATATAATCATTATCTAAAACAAGTGTAACAATTAACAATACAGTGTTGAAAAAAATAACAATTTCACTATCTTTAAATATAGAATATATTATTGAAGTAATCTTCTAGTAAACGCGTCAACTAGTTGTTCTTCCATTACATCATCCTATTATTTTTTTATTCGGCATTATATTGGAATTAATTTTTTTTTTGGAGTTTTTATCTAAATTCCTCTACAATTTAGTGTGATTAGTCTTTTTTTTGATTCCTTCATCTTTAAAACACAATGGATTTTTCAAAATATCACCAAAATATTGAATTAGTATTAAATATAGACGAAAATATATAAACTAGATAAGGTAGGAGTGATACTACAACACATAATAGAGAGGCTTTCGAGTTGAAAACCGATCGCCGGGCGAACGATTAAACGGAGGAAAAAGCACATTAAGTCAATGATATCAGCTAAATCATTTTTTATTCTCATGTCATGTACCTACAATCCTGTAATGTCTCCCAATAACTTTACAGTATTGTCATACTAATAGTAGCCTAGGGAAGTTAACATTTTATAGGATAAGGATGTTAAATTTAACTCTCAAGAACTTGTATTATAAAAGCTTCCATCGAGAAAAACTTTCAAACTGAAAACCGATCGCCAGGCGAACGATAAAACGGAGTAAAACTATGAAGGAAGAAGAACATTAAGTCAATAATATTAGCGAAAGCATTTATTATTCTCTACATTACAAAAATGTCATGTACAATCCTGTAGTGTCTCCCAAATAACTTTACAGCTTAATTTCCCCTTTCAAATATCTTTGTATATCTTCTAGTGTCCGTCCTTTTGTCTCTGGTACATAAAAAACGATAAATACCAAGCCGATAATACAAGAAACAGCAAACGTGTAAAATGGTACGTGCATACCAAATGTATAATTAGTGGCATGAAAATATTTCGAAACAACACTAGCAACAATATTACAATAGATATCAGTTAAACATAGAGCAAATGCTTTAATATTGGTTGGAAATATTTCCGACATTACCAGTAATGGTATAGTTTGTAGACCTAAACTGAAAATAATAACAAACCCCAATAGTACTACTAATGGTAGAAAATTGAAACTGGATGTATTGATATTTGTGCAGTTCTTTAAATATAAATAGGTACCATTAATGAATAATGTAATACCTGTACCAATTACAGAGATTATCAATAAAGGCCGTCTACCTGATAGATCTACAACAAATGAAGAAACAGCCGATAATACTAATTGAATCGTGAAGTAGATAATCGTCGCTATACTAGGCGATATAAAATCAGTGGCTTCTGCAAAGATCATTTTACAATAAAATATTATAGCCGTGGTTCCACTTAATTGTTGGACAGTCCGTAGACCCAATGCAATAAAAACCGCCTTTCGATTACTAGATATTGTGAATAAATCGAAAAATTTACCACTATTCTCATTTTGTTCCTTTACAGCTTCGATTAATCGTTCTAATTCATTATCAACATTTTTTGTTTGACGTAAAGTTTGTAGACTTTTCTTAGCGTCATCGTATCGTTGATGCATCAATAAAAAATATGGACTTTCTGGCATCCAAAAAAAGTTTATTAAAAATACAACAGGTATTACTAATGAAACAAAAGCTGCTGATGAAATTGTCAAATAACTTCCTAAAATACTAATCGAAAGCAAACCAATAACTATCGACACTGGACACATAGAGCTCAATAGACCACGTATTTCTGGTTCAGCAATTTCACCTAAATACATTGGTACCGCTGTAAATGATAAACCATCTGCTAAGCCGCCTATAAATCTTCCAATATGAAGTAATGTCGATGATTGTGCCAAACCAACCATTAACCATGATAGAAAAAATGGTATTGATGAGAACAATATTAAACGTTTACGACCTAATCGATCGATAATTAGTGCAGTAAACGGTGCACCAATCAATCCACCAATCAATGGCATTATAGCTAACCAGGAACCTTCGTCACTGGTAATTTGGAATTTATCAGTACCATTCATAAGGATTGGTAGTGATGGTGATGGCCAGCCGTAGTGCATCTCGTTGGAAATGATTCCCAAAGTGCCTAAAAGAACAGGCATGTAAATAAAGTAAATGAGGACGTACTAAGATTTATTATGAAATAGGTGAACAATTAACCCGAAAACACATTAAGAATTAAGAAAAAAAACTAATCTAATGTCTGTTATTTTTTTGAATAAAAAGTAGAATATAATTTCACTATTTCTATTTGTTCTCTGCACTATAATAACAATGTTATCTATGCAAATATTAACACACATGTGAACTTTTTAGCACCAATTTTCTATAATTGAAATTTTGTATACCTACTTAGGACATTAAACATTATATTCTAAAGTGCATTAACATTATTATTTTTAGAAATGCACGATAATAAACAATAGCACAATATTAAGAGAAACTGTTGAACGATTTGAATTTCTAACTTACTCGTGAGAGCGGCTACATATTGAATAATTCGATTGCCATGGGAAACTTTGTTTTCGATAGGTGGAAAAATCATTTTGGTTTTTCCTTTTTTCTTGAAGTCTTGATTACATTGTATTGTATTGTGTATGTTAAACGAAATATAATGGACTTGTAGACATACTAACCAATTGAATTGACGACCATTTACTATCTTAAATAGAAGCAAGAAATATAGCACTATATAGGTTCAAAAAAAATTCTAATTTCCGTAGTTTTTTTTTACAGCTGATTTTGTTTGTTTTTATTGGAACAATTTTAAAATATCGCGTGACGTCTAATCAAATAATTGTATTCAGTATCAGTATGTAGTTCGTTGTTAGTATCGAATACGTATGACATAACTATCTACATACAATAACGAAAACTTTTCATTTTGAAAACGGATAGACGTACATATTTATAACTGCATATTAGAAAAAAGTTGTTAAGAATAATCAAGAATTTTTCAAAAAGCTTTTCAGACAATCGAAACATACATCTGTATATGAATTTGAACAGATATTTTACTATAATTTGCCAGGTATTACGATTAGTAAACAAAGAAGAAGAAAAATTTGCTGTTCCGGATATTGGACTTCTGGATAATCGACGATCTACTATTTAGTATAGTCTGGAAACTAGGCTAATCATTTTACGGTAATTTATCATTTTCCACTTGCCACAGTAACTGGTCAGTTTTCATTTTCAAATTCAGTAGTCGAGATATTCCCAAATATCTGATTTCTCTTGTTGTGTACTTTTTGATTCGCAATGTCGGTTATAGCGAGCTCTTTCCCTCAAAATTATGTAAATTAAATAATATAGGGTGTCAGGTCAAGGCTATAAAATTTGAATGAATTCCCAAAATTAGTCTTATCAAAAATGTGATAAAGTATAGGTACCTATCTAGTGTAATTATGCACGTGAGGACGGTAATTAATATCGTATATCGTATATAGTGTTTTTTTCAAAAAAGAATTGCTACGACGAATTCTCGGCCATAATTGTTACTTTCAACTTTCTCGAAATCTGAAAAATATTTAAACAAAACACGATATATTCGTTTTGTTCTAAATTCTGGTTCAATAAAGTGGAGAAAATCAACGTATTGCCAAAATATGATTCAACTTTTTATGTTTGTTTTTAATTAACTTTTAGAATTTGCTGTCGATACCAAACAAATACTTACAAGTGTAATTTCAATATTCAGAACAATATTTTTCATATTTTCCTAACAATTATATTCAAAAATAACCCATAGTTGCTCGTTGATGTTTAAAAAAGAACAGAAGACAACAACAAAAAAATCAGTAAATAAGACGTTATAGATGAAATTTTGGCAAATTTTTCAGTAGATTGGAAGAAAAGATTGTTTCTCTGGCTTTATTTACAATCACGCCTAGTACGAATGAAATTTGATTTATTTCATTTAATCGTCGGATTTTCGTGAAATACTTATAATTTTCAATAGATTTTCTAGCAATTCGTAGAAACTTATAGAATAGAAAAATCAAAAATTACATGAAATGACATAATTACTGTTTACTATATTACTATATTTTTGGAATATAATCATTATTCAAAACAAGTCTAACAATTAATAATATTACACAATGTTAAAAAAAATAACAATTTCACTATCTTTAAATATAGAATATTATTGAAGTAATCTTCTAGTAAACGCGTCAACTAGTTGTTCTTCCATTACATCATCCTATTATTTTTTTTATTCGGCATTATGTTTGTATTAATT
>JAZBHA010000192.1:72576-107688 GCA_037464855.1 Iselma pallidipennis | reverse complement strand
TTCTTTTCCATAATGGGTAACTAATTGCCGTTTAAAATTTTGTTCACCATCTCTCCCGACTTTACTATATAGGGAAATATTGATTTTTTTCTACTTGCCAAGCTTGTATTCTATGCAGTGTAGCTTTATCTATGTAACTGATGGATAATTACGAAACTTATATAAAATTTTTTCTCCTAAATAGTTTTATAAACCTTAAGGTTAGAATCTGATTTCATGGAGACAGAGTTTAATAAGCTTAACCTTATTGCAACAATATTTTCACGACGCTGGAAATCAATACTAACAGCAACTAATTCATCCTAATCTGTTTGACTAATGAGAGATCAAACCTCTAGTTTGTAATGTTGTCCCATTGAATTTGATCTCTGCTGTCTTTGACAAACTTTATACTCAATTTCTAGTACATGTTCTATGTTCATATCTAATTAACATTTCAGAATATTATGCATAGTTGTATAAATTCTTCAAAAACACATAAAAAGGGTAAGTTTATGGCTACTAGGGTGAGTAATCAAAATAAACTTTTAGTTTCGGTTCATATTTATGTTCAACTGAAAATTTATAACTGCTGATTAAATATTTAAGTGTATCTCATGAAGGATTCGTAGGGAAGTCCTGATGCTGCCGCCTTAAGATTAATCTTAAAGATAGAACTCAAAGTAGGACCATAATTTACTAGCGGACGTTTAGAAACGATTGAAACGTTCGAGGAACACTAATGCGTTTGAAGACTACCATGAGAAAGTAAAGCTTGAACTTTAAGTGGATGGGCGTTACAAAAGAACAAACTGTTCCTTAATAAAAAGAACTATACAATCGTTGGTTCGAAATATTTCCTATCCAAAAACTATTGCTGTTGTTGCTGAAATAAATGTGAATCAATTTCAACTATACAGTTGAAAGTTTCAATTTTGACTAGGAATAATTCACACTACACAGATGTTATTTGAGGGGATACAAGATGCAAATATATAGTAAAATTGTGGTCTGTAGAATCAAATTGAACTTTAAATGTAAATACTTTTACGAATGGAAATAACTTATCATTAATAGGGTCATCTGAATATACAAGTACGGAAACTAATTTGCGTAGGTACTTGTATGTATTATCGAAGGGTACGTTAATGGAATATTTGAATCGTTTTGACACTTCATAACATCTTGTGACCGTTTTTTTTCTTCGAAATATTCAAAACTTCAAATTCAATTCAATTCAGAAATTTAAAATTTCAAATTTCTATAATTCTAACATACATACCGTATTTCATTTGTGGGTAAGGGGCTCATCTAGACGAATAGTAAAAGCTGAACTGGACTCGAACGGCCACTTGGCCCTTAGCTGGATCCAGATGGTGGTCTTGCCATTATCTAATTGCTTAGTATAATTATGGTATTTCCATCCTCTACTTACATGCATTACGTACCTATACTATAGAGATATTATTAGAAACTTGAATTGTCTATAGAAATGCGAATTGCAAGAGTTTCAAACATTTGAATTCCGAATAGTCGAAGCTGAAATGAAATTCATTGATCGTGTTCTTGATTTACACAAATGCATGAAATTTGCACTGCTTGTATTCGATATGCATGTATTTGTTTTACAGTCAGTTAAAATATTGTTTAAATTCATATATAGTTTATACTTCAACAATCAATTATCAAACAGACAGATTTTATCGTTGAAATTGTAAAAAAAAAGATTATATTAAAGCTTTTCATGTTAATTTAATAATTGGTCTAGTGATCTTAGGGAAATCTATTTATTTTCCAAATTCAACGCAGCTATAGCTCGTTTTCACTTTATTTATTCAATATCGATGTGAGCAATGCTGCGTACAGACGAGAACAATCATTTGCAGATAGGAGATGCATTTTAAGTAGTGTTTCGATCAGCAAAAATCGAAACAAAATTAGCATTATGAAACCAATTATATTGTGTTTTCACGTGTGTTCAGTTTCACACCTTTGATTTTCTTTTATCAATCGTATCCATTTCGGGGCATCACTTTTTTTTTTATCTATTAGGTAATTATAGGTTGATATATCTACCCAACGTTTATATCACATTATCCATTAATGGGGTAGTTTTTTTCTCTACTGTGCATTACTAGCATATAGTTAATTCCGCCCGATGTTGTTCTTAGGCAGCCATACTCTAATTAATAATTCAATTTAGGATGATCGTCGTTCAAGTTCCTGCCAAATGCAGACATCTTTACGTTAGTTGATACATTCTCTATTTATTGTTCAACTTAGTGCAAAACATACGTGACAAACATAATTAATTAACACAGTAATGGACAAAATAACAATTTTGATTGTTGAAATTGTAGGTATTTACTATTAATTCAATAATGGACTGATATTCAAATAGTAATATCTGTGTATAAATAATTAAATTTACTAAAAGCATTCAAGCTAAAAATTATTATTAGATGACATTTTCACCGATTTTTTGTTTTGTGTATTGTTGGTCGTCAAAAATTCAAAACAGAGACAATAACAAAAAAAAAGGTATTTGCATTAAAAATAATTCAACATACAACATAATAGCATCACCATTACTTCGTGACTCAGCCGGTTGCACAGTTTTACGATTTCATATAGCTGGTGGTTATAGTGCACTAAAAGCTGTATTAAGGAAAGGGGCTTTTGTATAAAACACTAATCTGTTGTGAGAAACACATTTGCTGAACGCATATTACATAAAGTCGTTGAAAGAAAACCAAAAAAAAGTAATTGTTAGATTGTTAAGTTGTGGAAAAAGTAAACGATTTTTTGATTCTTTAATTATGGAAAGCCTTTTCCTATAGTGATTTTCAAATGCCCATAGTTGATGCGTTACTTTAATAAAGTGACGATTTCCATTATTATGTAGATTTAAGTAATTTTGTTGCTTATTTTTCCGTATTGATTATCATAAATTTCAAGTTTTCGTATGAATATAAGCACTATTTGTTGAAAATCAACATATACGAAGAAGAGTTTAATGTAACAATATAGATACAGTCTTTTAAATTAGTTTCAGTATAGCGACTAGGAAAGTGGAAAGTGCGAAGTGTTTCCTTGGGACATGAAAACAATGATGTTAGCTGGAAACCATCTGCTACCCTTGTAGTGTTTACGATTATAACGGCTCAACCTTACGCCTTAACATTTTCAGCTAGCAATTGAGTCACATGCAATACATATATGTATGTATGTACTTTTTTTATCCATTGATTATGAAAATTTAATATCAGAATTTTTGAGAAATATCTATAGAAATATACAATTCTGGATCAAATTGAATTGAATGCCTGATCAGAATAAAGAAAGCTATGTATGTTGAAATTTATTTTTCGAACGATAAAAGAAAGAAAAGTTCCAACAAATAATACCTAAATGAAATATCTTGATCCAATATTGTATTGATATGCTTTTATATGGTATTACAGACAGCAAATATTGTTAGTGTGGTTGGTTTATATTTGAGATTGCATACGCATCACTGTCGGAAGTGGGACACACAAACTCAAGATCGAAAGTAAACAAGAGATGCAACGGTTGAATACTAATAAGATGCTAGGAAACTAGGAACGATGTCTCTTACATGTAGCCCGCTTGAGGCGAATTAACATGCTAATTTACATTTTAGTATGTGTCGCTAACTTTATGCAAGTTTAATACATTTTAATTCATAGTATTTACTGTAATTTTCATGATAACTTTTAACGGTCGCTTTTTGAGGGTAAATTATTCTCACCAACAGTTTTGTGGATCCTAACGTGTTGAATTCATTGTAAATTGTACAATACAAAATTTCGTTTCATGTTGAATCTTCAGAGACATGTAATTTGTCGTTTCACATTAATGGTAAATGGATGCGTGGACAAAAAGTCGGTATTGATGTGCTTGATGGGTGCCCTTCCTTCATATATATAATTATTATTCCACACATGTATTGAACTACGTCCTACACGCATTTAAGTAATTAAATACATTCTTGTGTGAATACATTAACCAAATCAGAATTTGATAAATGAATTGGTTTCCGACAATTTACTTGCTTACAGACATGAAACATGCACCGTTGCTGTTACAACACGTTCAGTAATTTCAATTAAGTTGATCAGTGAAACGAGAAAGTAATTAAGATCCTTTTGTTTGCTATTTGAAACCTGCGTTTTCTCTCTTCATCTTGATTTGTGGAACTGTCTGTATGCGGTTGTATTTTGCTATAGAACAGTTTTGGAAATAGCTAGTCTTGAGTAGTAGTTAATAAACTCACATGCGGTGTCACTGGTTTAATCCTGGGTGAGGTGTTATGTTTGCTTCAAAGATTCCTAGCAGATGGGAACGATGTAAGTGGTTAACAGGTGTAAGCGATACTTGAGTTAACTTGACGGTCATTTGCCGCTAGATTAGCGAACATATGAACTGCAAAATTACTTCTCCATTTCTTTAATTTCTACGTATTCCTGTACTTTTTATAAAAATAGTTAATTTCCAAAATATCACTTTAGTAGAAATAACAAGACTGCTTTAGAGCACAATCGTGAACGTGACAGAATGAAAGAAAAATTCAGCCAACATATTATGTGGAGATGGAAAAAGGAATCGCTTTAAAGTTGATCTACGCCGACAAGAAATGATAAAGGGCGAGTTTATTTTATTTGTTTTGTTCTCATTCCCAGGAAACTGTATGAATATTAAAACTTGTATAGGCAACAATCGCCCCTTGGGGACAGTTTATACAAACTTCTGGATTAAAGTTAGCGACTGAAGCATATATATACTCTAATATATTTTTCTTTCAGTTATCCTATTAATATATAGAACATTTTTTTTCAATTTAAACTTTTCTCTCAATCTACATGGTTGGTATGAATTTATTAGAGCAATCGTGATTGTTGTCACTTAAATACGCTGTTATTGTTTTGCTCGAATCAAGTTGGGAGTTCAACTAAATTGCAATTTCCTTTTTCAAATTGTTTCTGTAATTGATGAAAGTCGTTCAAGGCGCAGATAAGGAAGAAAGAATCTCATACCTTGTTGTTGTTGTTAATATTCCGACTCACTTTGTACGGAAATTTAAACTGGAAGTTTTTGTTTGTTGTTGGGTAACTTACCTTATCTTTAAATAAAAAAAAAGTATTATTATTTTATGTTCGAATAATGAGAGACAATGAAATGAGTTTTATGTGAAACGAGAATTTATGTACATGCAAAGAATATTTTCATATTTTTAAATGTACAACAATAGATGTCACCGTGGAATATCCTTATAAACGGCTAGAGGTGAACTGGGCTCCCTCACAGTCTCCTTTTTCGTAATCTTTTTTCATATAAACATTTATAAAGAGTTTGGTGAGGCAGCTAAGCGAACAGTCGCCATACATTTTTTGTGTTGCACAGATATCTCAGATTTATTCAGTTTTATATTAGCCAGGATTTAGGAACCGCCATTCTAGAGATATTTTTTTTTTTTTATAAACTCCCATGGATATTACTTTATATACTTGGAAATTACCTAATAAAATGATAAAGTACCTCTAAAGAAATTGTTTATGATCCTGGAAGTTAATGCTGCATTCTCACGATTTAGAGACATTTGCGTTTCTGTGTTTTTATGTCACCTGTAGTGTTCGTCAAATGCCACCCTAAGACAAAAACGCCAGAAACATATAAATAATTGAATGATGTACTACAGACCTGTAATAGTTGAACATAGTAAATATAATTAGAAGACTGGTGACTATTGTCAAGGGAGAAATAAATCCTCAATTAGAACTTCTACTGTCGACATTCGGAAAAAATTGCCCCAGGTGTTTGTTTGATACCAAAGACTTTGCGATGGTTACCAATTAGATTGGTAATCAATTTGAAGAAGTGCATTTGTCAAGATACGACGAGACTGAATAAGGAACCGTTGGAAGGTGGATGTCCCCATCAGTTAAATACGGCTTCCAACTGTTGAACGCCATGGTAAACACCCAGGCCCTACTAGCTCGTATATCAAATGCCGCGTTCCATTCGCGTGATACGCCATCCATTCGAGTTGCTGTCGCGACAAGAAATATTGCATCGATTAAAACTATTAATGATCATCAATATGGAGCATCGACAACTATTGGGTATTTGACAATTAATGGCTTGGACAATTTAGCAATTATATGGGTGTGTTAGATCACATGAGCTCAATTTTGTATCGAAGATCCCATGGGTACATCTGTCAGGATTTAAATTTTTTTAATTCCAATTGTTTAGTTTTTTATATCGTTTATCACAAAAACGAAATAAATTACTTTTTTTTGGAAAATAATTAAATTGTTTTTACTGGTCCTTCTCTCCCATATAGTAACTGTTGGAAGTACCTTTTTTGACATGGTCATGTATTGACTTTTAGATAAACACTGACTATTCAATTGAGATTATAATAGGATCGAGTTGTGACATTAAAAGTGAGCTCTTGTAAACTGTTGTGGGACAATGTTTAGTATCACTTTACTCGAACTTCATCCCTTAATCTGTGCGTACTTTATTCTGGCGTTTCATTTTCTTCGCCCTAATCCCAGTTCGCATCTCTCTACATCATCTTTCATCCCTATTGTTCCTGCTATGCCTTGCTTATATTACGAATTCATTCTATTGTTCAATGGTAATTACGCAGGTGCCAGAAAATCTGATTAGAAGGTGCGCGAATCGTGAATACGTCTTTTGACTAGACTACGGGCACTATCATTTCTTCCTGTCCAATTTAGTTGCACCTCACAAAAGATGTTTTAATAGTCTTATCAATAATTAATTAATAGAGGTAGAAATATATTTTCTAGGTATATTAAGGCAAAACATTAAAACAAATTTGTTATTTTATTGAAAATCATATGAATAGATGCCGTGATTTACCTAAAGTCCCCAGTACGATGGTATTAATGATGAAATCGCTTCAGTTATAAAGGCGTTTATTATTTTAGGACGCTTCAGGCTTCTCTGTAGCTAGTTCGAATCCCTTAATTTTGTCAATTTGAATATAAAGGAGCAACATTATGGTAACATTTTGCAACTATCCATTTGGTATGCGCGCTTATATAAAGAGAATCGGGCGAGGTTGTTCTGCCTTTAATTCAGCATGCCTCCCTGATATGACAGCATTAAATTTGGCAACAAAAACGAAATTACTCCACGATCTGTGGATACAATACCACGTACACAGTAATTCTAGACATTTGTTACTAGCAGCACAGCTGTAAACAGGCCAGCTGACAAATAAAAAAAAGCTTTCATTCCCACTATCTGCTATATATAAATGATATGTCTTAATTGAGATCACTGAGCATATTGTAGCACACTTCTGCTCTCACAGGCTCTATAATATTGCAATGCCTCTACAATTTACCAACATTAATTGCTGGTATTGTTTCTCTCCGCAGTACCAAATGACTGCATTTAAAAAGTTATTGATGCTGCCTCTGGTAAATGATACTGTCACGTTTATTGTAATGTTGGTGGCTTATGACGTTTGTAACTCTGTTTAAAACGAATTATTTATAAACGAACAGTAAAGTGCTCGTCAAATAGAATCAATTCTATTACCAACCTTTAATGTTCATTTACAAAATATCCTTATTATATTATTCATATACAGAGTACCGGAGTTTCAATAGTCTGATCTTAATATTTTGTGGTAAATCGGTTTCTATATATACGAGGTCAGAGGTAAAATTTAGAAACATCAATTTTACTCGCACCAAGTGCAATTTATAACATCTTATAGCAGGCGTCCTATCCACAATGGCTCGCTTTATACATCATTATTAACCTAACGTTGTGTGAGAATCTTGACCGCTTTTGTGCTCCAAATTCATCCGGCAACTTTACCAGAAATGTATTTCATTGGAACATTTTTTCCATCATTGTACAATCTATTTTCATGTTTTTTCTCCTTCTACTTATTGACGTCTATATATATATATATATCAAATATCGATCGTTTCTATTGTAAAGTAGCAATGAAGACATTTTAGCAATAGAATTCATTAATAATTTGAATTGAATAGGTTTTTTTTTCTTCTGTAATCACAAGTGCACTGTTTTCTTTCTACTGTTTTATTTGATTGAAAGATCTCAGTAGCTTTATAACTTAATATTGACTTGAGGAACACACTTTGTGGCATCGTAAATAAAGTGGGATCAAAGGCAGTCGCGGACCGACGTTCACAAACAGCGGTAAGTGGTTCAAAGCAGGGTGCCATTAGCGAATCAATACATCGTTCTATCAACAAAGATCGAGATACCATCAGGTGTCAAAGTTTATGTTATATACAGGATTCAGAAAATAACATTCTCCTCTTATACCGACTAGTTGTTTGCTTTTTATTGATTATTTTGGAGATAAATCGAATTAATTCTACTTTATAGCTCTTTTTTATTATTTCTAATATCACCATTGAATAATTAATACGTCTCTAAATAAATAATTGGAACAGTAATAAAATGTCTTAGTTACCAATGCTGTATAAACTTGCCATCGAACTAATTTAGATATTATCAACTCAGACACTCCATCTCGATTATAATGGTTTCATCTAGTTCTGTATTATACTTTTTAACTCGTAGTAACTTTGATTACTGTCCATAAATTCTGTCAGGAATGTCTCCAATAATCTTAGAAGGCGGATCAAGTCTAGCTCGGCTCGGTCCTTCAATTATCCTGAAGCTTGTCATTTGATTTTCAAACCAGTTTCCCGGACCTACTTTGCATATGTCGAACAGAAAACCAGTAGAAACTGGTGCCTCCTTCGAATTGAAATAGGAATATTGAAATTGTTAGATGCTTTTTGATATTTAATGCAATTTAACTGGCCACGCCCTAATCAAGTTCAGTGTCTTTGTGTACTTGACGTACTCAGATTCATACTCGTACTTATCGTAAATTTTTATATTTTAGACAAAAAATCAGGGTTTTTCGTTCAGTTGAATCGGGCGAAGATTTTCAAATAACGTTTTTATTCTGTATTATTATACGAATATACCTACCTAAAATATGTATATCCACGAATGTCGTGTACTTTTTCATGTCGTTTGCTTTTTAGGATACTACTCACGGATTCGGTAAGGTATAACACATGTATAATGATCGTCGCATAAATGTTAATTAAGCTATGACAACGCCAACTCCGCCCTTCTACATGGCATGTTATGTTTACTTATTTTACAAAAGTGAATGTGGGATGAGATTACCAAAATTGATGTGTTTGCTGTGTTGACACTTAAAACAATTTCCTGTTTATGTACGTATAAAATATTCAAACAATGAAATGGTTACCTACCCCCCTAGAAAATGCGATAAATATGAATGTAAACGGCAAGAATTAAACTAACCAGTAATGCTTTAGTCTACTACTTACAATTTCAAAATTATTGATTTACCGGTTATACCATAAAAATGTCAGATATTCTCCAGACTTTCGAATGAATTTGTAAAAATCACAGTTAGTGGAGATCTAGATAAAGTTGAGATTTTCATTTTTTTGAAGTAATTTTAAATAGATGATTGTTAGTGGAAAATATTGGGTTGTTGTCATTCAATTATGGTAAATGACTTATATTTCTGTCTTTGTCTTTCTTAATTATACTTCCCTAGTTTGTATTTGTCATGGTAATCAAAAGTTTGCATATTTTAATTACTTGGGTAAAGTACACATTCGGACCTAAATACACATTTACTAACGATGAAATTTGTGGGTGTTTTATATACTTTTTTTGTGTGATGAAGATTTCAGGTAGAGTTTCTGTGTAATAACTTTATAGTTAGATGAAATAACGACTATAAAAGAGAACTTGAAAAACATATTTAGCTATAATTTTTTTCTTGTTGTTTATCTTTCAAAATATTTAACTTTTTCTGAAGTAAGAATATTCACCTGAATCTAAACCTAAACTCCTTGAATCGTTAGATCATAGTTAATAGTTATAACAGACAGGAATATTATTCTAGGTACAGGGCTATATGTTTCCATTAGACCATAATGAGATTATTTGAATGTCTTGAACAGCTTTGGAGACGATAAAAGTGTAGGTTTGAAATTTTTCTGTATGGTAGAGCCGAGAGCGCCTGGATTGGGGTGACAAAATTGTAGTAAGGATTTGTTCAGTTTTCGCACTTGACGACTGCTGGTAGTGGTGCTTTTTGTAGCTTTCATTTGCAAACGAATTAAACTTGATCCTGTTTATGACTGAGTTGGCGGGTTTTCATACTTTTCAGAAAGAACAAAATTAGCATTACTCTGATGTTGGCTGCTGGGTAATTAAATTACGCCGATACAAAATTATAAAGTTTATAAGGTCTTTTATATTCTTTGCTCCTTATTTGCCCCCCTTTCATTCTGACACGTTCTGTTTCTGTATTAGTGTATAGTAGTAAATGTAGAAAGGTTGAAGGTGGTATACCTTCAACTCTAAGATAATAAATGCTGGTAAAAAACCGTCTATATGAGCGTAAAAGGTGTGAGGTAAAGTTGGCTTGTAATTGCAAAACCTTGTTTTATACTTGCCGGTACCCGTTCATAACGGGGCGTGCTATACCTACCTACCGGCCGCTAACTTAATCCGTGACTTGCACTGCTAATATTAGTGTAGTTTTATGACAAGACTGGCCGCTTTATTACGATTTTTAAAATAATTGCTCGTTTACGTCGAAAGGGGAACCGTTTAATAGCAGAATTCAATTTAAAGATTAACTTTATTGGTTTTTCTCGCCAACGGAAGTTGCAGTTTTCCGTTTATTGGCAATCTACCAACGTGTGGCCCACTATCTAACATTTCAAAGAATTTGGTTGTAATTTTGCCCATTTTTTAATGAAATATGATAAGATGATTAAAATAATTAATCTGGAACTTGGGGCAAATGTCTTAGCTACATGTCTTGCAGCATGCTACACGTACTTTTTACCTTCTTGAACATAATTAAGAAAAGATACACGTATTTTTATGTTTAAGTACTACTAATTTCCAAATAATATAAATTTATTATATGTATACCTATTTATATGACGTACATTTACTTCTACATGAATATTTTTTTGTAACCATAGAGTTTTCTGTCGTGTTGAACGCTCATTAAAAGATCGTTGAGCATTTGCTACCGGATTTTCGTCAACCTGTATAATATAAATGGGAAATGTATAATAACAGCCAAAATCGCAGATGAAATGGTATCAGGTTTTAACTTGGTTTATTGTTGGTTAATGATTTCTTGATGTTGTCGCTACAAATCGGATACAAATTTCAGGCAGAAATTGTTTTAAGGCTAAGCTTAATTTTATTTTAATTATTCCTTGAAAGTATAAGCACGATAAACAATACATATATTTTGTGCCTAAGGTAGATCAATTGTTATAAATCTGTTTCATATATGGGTCTGTATCTTTATTGGTGAGTTTTGTAAAGTGTCTATTAATTGTCGAGCGCGTAATCGAAGCTGAAATATCGATGTTCTTTTATTGAGAAGTTTTCACTTGTATTCTATTGTTTGTAAAATAAATGTATCAACTATAACTACATTGGTTGCCGTTTCCGTCTGGGAATTGTCCGTTTTCCTCTGGGATAGTGCCTATAAATAATTGTCTAATCAAATATATTTTGATTGTTCATTTTCTTATGAAATTGTAATATTCAAGAAATTTGTCAACAAAGAAACTGTTCAAGTGGGAACGTTTAACTGTGACATGAAAACTTGATTAATTATATTTAAATATTAAAACTTGCAAGGCGAAGTGAAGTTTGTTATTACTGAAGTTAAGTCACCCAAAGGAATTTTATCAGATAGGAAGCAGAAACCACAAAATATAGCTCGGTTGATTCTTTGAAAATAAATTTCCGCGTAGCAAAATCCAATTACAAGTTGACTAAAATAACTTGGAACCAAGTTAACAAAGATTTCATCTGTCGATAAGTGCAATAATCTTCCCATACCATATAATAATAGTTCTCTAGATTCATTATTGTGTCAACCGTTCTTCTTTACTCGTTATCGGACTGTCGGCTTAAAATCGCAGTTAGATATAAGAGAAAAAAAGAAATGGCTTATCAAGTGTCTAACAATTGCTTCACCTTTATGACAAGATTGTGTGGACAATGTTAGGTTTCAACAACTATTTTCAACATGTTGTAGTAGTTTCCACAACAGTGTGAATGAAATTGTTCGAACTTTATTTGAATTGTTTGTCTTCTAAATTGAGTTTACTTTTCTTAATTGTTTATTCCTAATATCAACGATGCATTTGTGGCATCTTTCGCACAACATAATTTTCAATTGTTTGTGCACAATATAGATGTTGTATAGTTTTCTTAATTATAAGTGATAAATTGATCAGTTTGGCTTCTTTCACAATCAGACCCAAATATGGAATTGTTTCACATTGCATTGCACTCTACTATTAACATTTTTTCTTTTTATTAAATAAAGTTATTCAACGAATTTTCATAAAAAGTGGCAAAGATACACGTTGAGTTCTCCATAGTACCCAGCTTTAAGTATTAAAGGATTTTACATAATTTATTGTTATTATAAACTCTTTCTCGACCCTAATGTAGAGGTTTGATATATTGTTTTTCTTTTTGACATTATCCTCTCAAATAAATGAGAGTGATTTTATATAATATTCAGTCCTAGAAGATCTTTTATTGATTAGTATCGAATCATTTTAACGTAATTACTTATCTATGTAATACTGCGGAATGTTATCTCGATTGGGATTCACTCTGTTCCTAGTTCGGTTTTTTCTCTCTTCGTAGCCTTTTTTTTTGTGGGTGAATGGGAAAGTTATAGATCTGCTGAATTGAAAAGACCATAAATTGTGTATGTATGTGATTTTCCACTCAGTTTCCAGTGTATAGAAACTGTGAATAAATAAGCAATAAAAAGCGCGAGTCTACTTCACTGAGGCGTAATCACAAGATTTGTAGCCAATTGATATGATGTGTTGGATTTTATTGGCTATGCTTTCAAAACTTACCACCTTAAATTACCATAACCTCTCACTTATCTAAATCATATCCATCACATTATCAAGGGACTAGGCGAAGGGGTGGTGCTTATGGTCGTATTTCAATATAAAATTACTTTGTGCTAAAACCAACGTGTGTGCGTATGTGTTTAAGGGATATTTATAACTGTGATTTAAGTGGATTTTAGATCTAAATGAAATTTTGTACCTTCCTCCAGGAAGTTTCAATAAATTTTGTCTAATTGCATACAGAGAACGCCATTTCTGTAGGAATATTCAGAATAGCATGAAATTGCTGCATTTGCACAATCAAAATTATCTGATTTCAATGCACAAAGTTCTATACGCCAGGTATATTAATGTTTAGTAAGATTTCTTATAAGCAAAAATTTTTGTAAAAATTTATTGGATTTTAAAGATAAATGGAAATTAATTCGTAACAATGTTGAAAGCTTTGGTTTTTATCCATTGTTAAAAAGAAAAGAAAATTTAAATAAAATAGATCGTCGTGGTTGGCGTTATAGACAACATCACGTTTTCTTACCCTAGGGAGGTGTAAAGTCTGAGCTGAGCTCCAGCCACAGATTAGCAAAGCTTACTTATTGCATAATTCATTGCTAGCCTCGTCGGCATTATTGTCACCTCTCATCTCGTATATTCCATCATATTTGACGGAAATCGTGTATTTTATTATAAGCTAAAGTTTATTCCTGGAAACTTCCTGTTTCATTAGGTATTGTCACTGTTTTCTTTATTTACGAATAATCTTAATATATTAAATGTTTCTAGTTGTTTCATTTATACAGTAAAACTTCTATAATACGGACACCTAAGGGGCATATAGAAACGAGTGGTCCGCATTTGATGTCGATCAATGTGTCGGAAATAGAGGGGTCCTTCCTAAAGGGATGTCCATAACTAGACGTTTCAGTGTATTACACGTTAATACTTCATTCACAGTCATCTATTTCAGTAGAGTTGTGGTGCTGTTTGGTTTTGTCCCTCCTATCCACCTACATATCAAAAAAAAATTGATACGAAACTTTTCCCCCTTCAAAATAATTCTAATTTCCGTTATTGTCATTTAAAATATTTCAACGTAAAAGTTGTCATTGTCTGAAACGCCCTCTTCAAAAAAAAAGATAACAAAAATAATAACGTAATAAGGGGAAGCACTGTCGTCGAAAAAACTTTATTCCCGGACATCAGGTGGTGGTTGTGACACGCTCCAAGACTTGCGGTAAAAGCATCGTTACTAAATAATGAGAAGCTAACTCGGTTATTTACATTTCCTTAATGTAGGTGATTTTGAAAATTCTCGAGTCACAAGCTGTACATCCCAACTATAGTTTTTTGTTTATACGAACTTGCTTTGCAAAGAAATCTTGCAACGGAAAAGAAAGATTTTTGTGTCAAAATGAATTAATAAAATAGATTCCATTGTTGACATTATTGGAGGTACAATGTAAGAAGTTCTATAAATGTATTCCAAAGGAATTGTAGATAATTTAATATTTTCCTCATCCGAACACAATCTTTAATCTATATCGGTGGATTAAAAAGTAATTTTAATATAAAATGGTTAATTATTTTGCTTGCCGACCAACCACTTTCGTATACAAATTCATAAGATTATTGTTCGTGTACCCACTTATCGTCTGCGAAATTTTTACAGCATCAAAGTTTTTTCATTATTTCGTTCTTTAAGCTGCAAAGGCGGCTTTAACGAATTAAGTTCACGGTAACTGTATTAATTTGCTTCAATATTTTTGTCTTATAGCGTAGTTACCATTTAATTTTTTTCTTCATTTTGAAAAATTGTGTATGAAATAGCAATTATCTAAAAAAAGGTTGTGACTGAAACATATGTTTGAATGGCATTTTAGGGTTGTTGAAACAATTCTAATCTTTTAGAACAATAGACTGCTCGTTGGCAAAGCGGCTTTAAACTCTTCTAAGACCTAATAACAATATAACAGCTGCTTGATGTTCTTGTGATGCGGCAAATTTCAGCGACATTTTCACATTAAAATGTCGACCTATCATCTTTGGAATTTTTATGAATTTTGACTGTAAGTCAGAATTATGTATATTGACTGTGAATATTATAATGGTATTTTATACTATAAGACATTACCATAGTGACGTACCATTCCCAAGTGTGGTTCGATCTTTGTCCTTTAGCTTGTCTTTATCTTCATACAACTTCGTAGTTAGATGCATATCTATCCTATCGGTTCGGCTTACAAACGACATTTAGTAGTTCTAAACTAGGCTTTAAATATAATCCTGGCTTAGTTCTGCATCCTTAGTCTTGCAAAGTCCTGCTGGATTTTCGAACAATCATTCAACTTTTCTTTTTTTCCAACTATAGTTTTTCTAACAACAAAAATATTGACTATAATTTTAAATGATTATTGTAAAAGTGAAATTTAAAGATAAATTATCCGCGAGGCAACTTCAATTAAAAACCTATGGTTACGAAAATGTAGAGATGACGGATAAAATTGAGTTATAATTTAGTTGGAGCTTAAGGTGTCCCCGTTGTGAGTCATATAACCTCGTTGTATGTCTCCGCAGTCGTTTGGCGCTCTGAGATATCCCCATTCGAAAGAATTCCCGCAGTTCGTTGGATGCTTTGAACTTTTAATAAAGCTAAATTATCCCAGGGAACCGAGGAGGTCTCGTTGTAAATTAAATTTAATTAAAATCATTCAAATATTGGTGCGTTTTAAAATAATAAAATCAAATTTCATTATATTCATAAAATATCATTGTAAAATCTACAATAAACTCATGTTTGAATAGAATTTTTTGTTGTTTAAACAAAAAAAGAAAATTAGAAGGTAACCGTTATGAGTCTATTATTTTCATTCCTGACACGCGTTTACCAGAAATAGCTGTCTGCTTTCTGTACATTCAAAATAAGGGTAGGTGTATAATATTTGAATATGTGTGGATGTGTATATGCATATACCATACATTACCAAGAGCTTCTAAATGTTGTTATATGTTTTCTCGGGGACATTTTCAACATGTTTAGAAATACTACTTTCTGACGTTACAATATGAATATCTACACGTGAGGCCATGAGGAGTGAACGTGACACAGCTTTTCGGAACGTTATCTCGACTATTTTAAATTTTAATAGAAAATCGTTTTCAAATTCCACCGTTGTTCTTCTACATTTACTTTGTTTAAATATCTTTATAACAATATTAATAAAATCATTTCACTTTATAGAAATAAAAAATAAAGATTTCTAACTATATATTTCTTTCCAGGTTGAAACATCTCTTCTGGCGGGGTCAGCGTCAAAACTGGTAAGTGTTTCTTCTCTACACAATTACAAATAAAATTTCACTAAAAGAACGAATCACAGAAATAATAAAATTTGTTTTTTGCAAGAGAACGGCGACTTAATTGATACGTATCCGTATATCTGTTATATTACAGGGAAAGAATGATTTTTTTTTACTTACAGTTTGCTCTTGAAGAGCAGACTAATTCAGTTGGAAGTCAGATTTTTTCCATCCATCTAAAATGTCACATTTTCTGTCCATCATAGTTAGGCTATGTCATAAACTTAGCGACCGCTATTATTTTACATGACCGCGTAAAATCCTGGTCTAACGTATTCGAAAAATAAATTCACAAACCTTTCTTGTTAAAATAAAATTCCATTATTTTAAAACATCTAGAATATCATTTGTGTTGGCTTATGTATCGATCGTAGATTCTGTAAAAGAGAAATCAGTTGTTTCTATTGTTTATGTTACTTTGAACATTTGAAGAAAGTACAAAACAGCTGACAGTTTGCGATACATATTTTAAGTCATCTTTGATGGTGATTACAACATGTCTTGACAAAAATCCTTGGTGAATTCTGTACGATACGCCTTGGAGCAACTACTTGAACTGTTTGAAAGATAGATAGCACAAAAACAAACTTAAGATTTTGAAATGCTTTCTGGTAGTCTGCACACTGTGCATCGCGTTTTGGTTTGTTGCAAGATTCAACTTTTTGATGTGTATTGAGTGGAAACATTATATAGGTAGATGCTTCTCTAAAATCTTATTTCTTTATTTGTGTAAATATAAATTTGATTTATCTTTTTTGTGGTTGAATTTTTCTCAGCTTTCAACAACGTTTGACAGTTAAGTATTCAATAACATGAAATCTGTAAGCCGGAAAATATCAAAATTGGAGTAAATACATATATTTTATCTCGATAAAAAGAAGCTTCTTGCCTACTAAAAGTGGTTTATATATTAACTAAAGGTGTTTACCCATTTCTGTAATACGTTGTATGACAGTTTTCCATTCAAACAATCAGATGTCAAATTCGCAATTCACGGTTTTATGATTGCGACGTAGATTCGAATCAAGATATAGAGTTGCTTCACTTATAATCGTTTCGTTGAAGTGGTTTCATTGTATGAATTTATCTCCCCTGCCATACGGTGTATCTGACAGATTTCTCCAAATATAACGCTATAAATTGAATAAATCCTGATTGATTGACAGAATGAAGAATACGTTATATTTTCTACGTGGCTCTCTACATCAGTTTTATTTGCAATTTTCGAGTACCTACTTGTCTAAATGCAATCAGTATCCAATGAAATTTGAAGAACGATAGAAATTATTCAAATTTAAATTCACCACTTTTATGATATTGATTCTTGAGAATATTTGATACATTTGTGTGGGCGGAAATTGCGTGGTATCTTTGCTAGATAGAATTTCGTTGTGTTTTTTCTCAAATATTATGACTAACTGTTGTCGCCAGAACTAATTGTCAATAATATGTGATTATTTTTGTAAACTGTCAGTCTATCGTTCGTTTGAATCAATTACCAAATTTTACAATTTAAATGGCAAACTCACTAATCTGCCGACTAGAATGAACCTTCGGATTTCCAAATACTCATTGTTATGTAGATATGGACTAATTTAAATTCAGTATAAATATCACAATGGAGGTTAATCAGCATTTGATGATGTTGCCTGATCGAAAAGTTTCTGGTGAGGGTACCTGGAATGTAATTTACATTTCTACTTTACGAATGAGAGTAGAAAACGTCTTGACCTTTATGTAGCCCTTCCCGCCCTTATTGCTAAGAATTTAAAGTTCTGATGAATTAAATGGGAATTAGATTCAATTACTTTTCAGTAAAGGGAAAGGGGAAAAGTTTAAAGTTTAATAATCTATTCTCCTTTCAACTAATATATATCGCCGTTAAATGTTAAACTTTGAGAAAAAGGAGAAATTATCAATTGATAATACTACTTAATGCTGTATCATGTTATATTGTTGTTAAATGAGATAATGCGGAATTATGTTGGTTATAATTTATTATTTAGTGGTTGACATGAGGGGAAACAGCAGCTTCTAAACCATTCTCTCGAGACAGTTTATTGCGAAAAACACTTAGGTGGGTAGAAGGGTATATTTAAGAGATTACACTTCATGATAGTTTTATACTTTGCCCAGATACGTATGGGTTCGGCCAGGCGAGCACTTAAAACTTTTTGATTTTTTACCAAAAGTAGGTATATGAAAGAAACTGGAAAAAAACCTATTTTTAGATAAAAAGAAAACGGTTTTTTTTGTCTTTTCAAACATTCATAAAGACCAATAAAGTGAACAACTTTAAGATTTCTGCTCTAATAATAACTAGTTGAACGGTTTTGTCTTTTCGAATTCATGTTCTGGAACTATTGGAAATGGTGGATCTGGTAAAGTTAAAATTTGACCTGCTAACAATAAGTCTAAGATGCTTTAGTTGAGCTTCTATTAACCTCGTTACACGTCTTTGGATATTTGAACGAAAATTATGCTTGAAAACCATAAAAGCTTGTTAGTAGAAAATGTACGTTCAGGATTTATAGTCATAAGTACACTATTTCAGTAGAATATGCTACATGTGATAATGATATGCAAGAAATAGTAATAATAATAATATTAACAAAAAAAAAAATAGGGCGTTTCGTCGTGCATGCATCACGTTAGGTATATAAAGGTAGGTATATGAACTAAAATGGTGGGTGATAGAGAGAGGGGGAGTTTCCTGGTGTTTGCGTGCACGTTATTTTACTTCAACTCACTTTACTTGCTAGCCCTTGACCGTTTCATGAAAAGAAATTTGAAATTTGGAGAAACTAATTCTATTCGATATAATTTCGTCATGAAAATAACATTTTCGGTTGAAACTATGGGTGTGGCAATCCGGCAACAAAAAAACGTTCTTATCGTTTTCATATTGTTTTTTTAGATAAATGTTATGAATGTTTACAGGCAGGTTACAAGCAAGTCGCATGTAAATAAGTCAGTTTTTGCTCTATTATATATCTTTCGCAGAGTCTCATAGGAACTTCTTAAAAATCTGAATCGTAGCTAGTGGCATTTAGCTCTTAGTTTGGAATCCAAAGACAATGTTATTTTCTACATTAGATATTTAGATATTTCTACATTAGATTAGATTTTAGATTTTTCTACATTAGATATTTTCTACATTAGATAGATGCTATTTGTTTTTGCGTAGCAGTCGACCATAGTTGTTGTTTCGTTCTTGTTGTCTTCTCGTCGGTTTCGTCAACTGAAAATTGCATCTGTTAACATCAATGTGTTTCGTTTTCTTTTTAGATGGGAAATTGTTTGAATATATTATGGATAGATTGTGTCATATACTCGTATTAATATGACATTTTCATGTAACTCATAGTTAGTCAACATTTGCATAGTCGTAGATTAAATTTATCTTGTAGAATATATTAGGTACTATACTAGTATCTGCGATACACTTTTCTCCTTGATTATTGAAGGGAAAAGTTTAATTTATTTGATTACAATTAAAAATTGTACCTCTGTTTTTCAAACAACTGTAACAAAGAAGAAGTAAACTAGTATTAAAAGAATGATTTTAACTTCAAAGGTAAAGTAAAGACGCTAAACTTTAGTACAATTACTTGTACGTTATAAGAACATTATACCTAGGAAGATTATTTTAGTTTGTGTTTAAAGTGTTGGAAAATCGTTTCAACTAACAATAACATACTTTCGAGAAGCTCAAAGCTCTTTAACAAGGGATCGTCTTCTTCTTTGTGAAATTGATAGTGACGCACATCGTTTGATTATGATTAAATGTTACAAATGGTACCTAAGCTGCCTGCCTACATTTCACAACTTTTATTTGAAAAGGTACAAACAATTTTAATATTATCCTAAGAATCTATTGTTGATAAAGAACTGTGTTTAAAATATTTTTAGCTTAACGCTTTAAAATTATAATAAATCAGGAAAGTAATTTGTTGACGGGTGGGGTGCAGATGCTATTCAAAATAAATCGAAGAGAGAAACGCTAAGTTTATCAAAAATTTATGAAATAGTTCTATAATTAAACGTCTACCGTCTTTAATAATTTATCTACAGTCAAACTTAGATGGTTTGACATGCTCGAAACTAGAACATTTCAGGAGTATTATTTGTGAAAACGACTAATTATAGAAATAATAACGTAAAAAATAGTAAAAAGCAATTATATATTATACGTGATGCAAGATAACAAGAATTTTATTTTTCCACAGATTTAGAACAATACACAGTGCACAGTGGTTTGATTTAAATGTTGTGCTGATTGGATGTGAAATTTGATCAGTCGCGATGCAAACTTATACCCTTAGGGAGGTATCTAGTTTCGGTACTGAGCCGAAGATGTTTAGTGGATTATTGAAACTTGACAGCTAGTGCCTTTATATTACTTTACAGGCCATCGAACAAACATTCCAGACAGCACTTGTTCTTTTATTGGATACCTTTTATCTTTGTAATGGCCAGTTCAAGAAAGTTTTCATGTCACTTCCCCAAGAATTCCAGAAGAAACAAACTATTGCTGTAAATTAATACATCAATGAAAAGTTTCTTTTTTTTTGGCATACAAAATCCTTCAAAGCAATATTACCATATAACTTTACAACCCGGCGCATCCACCAAAATTGCACAAACTATCAGTTCCAAGAATAGATTGTAATTAGGTATAGTGTTACATTTACATAGTTTTGTGTGTTTCATTTTAAAGATCTACAAATATTTACCATTCCCCATTACTGACGAACGGCTGATATGTTTCTAAAATTTGTTAAACTCAACAAATATGAATCAGTATTTATTTTACCAAGGTGATTCAATAGGATTTGGTTAACAATCTTGAACGTCAAACAAATCTGAATGAAATGAATTTCAATTGGGTAAAATGAAAATTTCGGTTTTTGCAAGTAAATATTTATCAAGTTATATTAGCATATGGTCATTGGTAATTTTCTATAGTTTACATCCTACTTGTCGACTGAAAATTCAAAATTACTGATACTTTTAGAAAAACTTGAAGTTTTCCCGTGTTCATTTAAACATGGAACATATAACTTATTTTATAAATTATCCTATGAAATGAACGCTTCTCTGTTATAATAAAATGACTGATTTGCATATCGAACGAGTGTATACAGGTAAGAAAATTCAATTAAGAGCTCCTAGTAGACTACATTTCATGAACAATTTTCATTGGTTATCTGATCAAACAATAATTATGGAAATAAATTTCGTGAAATGGTCTCCAGTTTTTCTCGAAGGGTTTTCAATAGGAAAACTTGTTGTTTAAGTTTAATGGTTGTTTTTGAATAATGCACTTTATAGCGTATTTTATTTAAATTTCTTGTCTTGAAGTACTCGTTTTTTATTTACTTTCTCTTGACTTTAGGGCAGCTATTTTAAGAATAACCCTCATTACAAGTTCTTCGTATGTATGTATATTCAATGTATGGACTATAAATAAATTATTCAGGACAGTGGTTGCGATATTATTATGGTCTAAAGTTTTTGTTCCACGATAGTGGATATTTACGTACAAGTTGCTCGACATTATTGAAGTGGTTGGGGCATAATGGAGGCTATTTTGCTGGAGTTGCATATATAAATGGCAATTAAAAATACTCAAGTTGCTTGCATTGAAGTTGTAAGTGGACACATTTATATGATGGCTTTGAAAATAATGGCATTTTAAAAAAGAGATTTTTGTTGAAAGTACAATATTAAATTCTGTACCTATTCACTATATGCCTTGTTTACAGATAAGTTTTTCTTTTCCGTTTTTTTTTCTGTGTGACAAAGGTATTCACTAAATCGAATTCTTTTGTAATACTTTTTGTTTTACTTGCAAGGTTTTTTAGCAGATGAATAGAAATATTTACTTTCATAATAAATGCTTCTCGTTACGATATCGAACAAAATGCCAAAGTAGAATGGATGTTGTGTATGCAGTTAATTATTGCGGACTAGTAATGGATGAATTTGGTTCGATTAACTGTTGAAAGTAGGATAAATGTTTTCAGGCCACAATATATAAATAGATATTAATTCGATGGTTGATGAGATCGGATAGATACATTAGGTGGATGCAATTTATTGCTACTAATTTTCTTCTTATTTTCTGCTTAAAACAATATTGATGTGTTTTCTTTGATTTTCCATTACATATCTATTAATATGTATTTTCATTAGTGTAATATTTTGATTAAATCAACAAAGATTTTCTATCATGTGAATAGTTTACGATGTATGTAAATGAATCTGATATTTACATAAATGAATTTTGGAGTTTCTGTTATCCACGACCTTTGTACATTGTAATATTTGAGGTAACAGCCCCGGATGGCCATATTTTATCACTGAATACTTATACAACGACATGCCCGGGCCCCAAAAGGTGTCGGTTATATTTCATTTTACTTATTGAGAGTTACGATCAATGAAATATAATGCATTTCCCAAATCGATTTCATGTGTATCTCAGAGACGTTTTCCATATTTAACTCGATCCTCAATACTTTCAGATTTTTTATATCCGCATTATCCACGTATATTCAGCAATCGATCTTTACATTGTATTCTGATTTTATGTTCACATTTAGACTATTTGAAATTCGAAGAAATGGGAGGATTTTAAAACGACTCCATCAGGAAATTTTCAAATTTATTGGATATAATTTGAGCAAAATTTCTCGAAAAGGAACCCAAATTTTTACAACCATTAATGAGAAAAAGAAACACTACAGTATGGCACGTTGTTCAATATTTTTGAAATTAGTTATTTTCTTTGAAGTTGCAATATACCTAAATAATATACAATAAATCGACACAAGACGTGAACAAAAAAGTAGTAGATGACCAGGTTCAAGGATATTCCCCAAAATGTAAATCAATATCCAACCTCTTTGCTTTGCAACTATCAATATTTACAAATATCGTATACTAGGTTACTGTATCCGTATATTTAACAAAAAACTTGTACATTTTTAACAATAAATTGTAATGAAAGATTCAATTATAGGTTTAAAATAGCTTCACGGCATTGATTCAAGTTATCAGTTTGACTTAATGGAATATCAAACACCACCAAATTATTTATGATTGTATATGTCTGCTGTGAATGGAACCGTCTAAATGTTAAATAATTGATACAGTTCTGCTGTCCCTAGTTGAACTAATTTTACAAATGACAGTAGCAAAGCGGTATTATTTCTAATGTTCAAAAGGCGCATTTGACGGATAACAACTTTGACCAACTTCAAGGGATTCGCTAGTTTCCCGTCTACATTATATTGTTCTTAGTGTCCAACTACTCCAACTACTATATAATCAATATCATGTTAAATTTCATAAGATTCACTAACTCTGAATGCATATTTAATTCTATAATATTGTTGTTTGATGATAGCAGTGAGATTATTTTGTAATTTAGTGTTATTGATAGATAAAAATTTACATCTTATTGTTAGTTCTGTTTGGCATTGTTTATGAAAATGGAATTAACGAGGTCGAAGCAAAATAATTAGCTTTGACATTTGAATCGTGATAATGTTAAGCCTTTTACACAAGTGCTTTTATAAATGGAACAATTTTGAAATGTTAATTACAAGATCTGTCTGTCTCGTTATTATTTCAAATGTCAACTGGAAAACCACTTTGTTGATTTTCTTTACAACTACAAAAGTTTGCAAAATATTTTGCATGAATTATTCATTGACTACACAGAAATTTGTCATCATACAGTTTAGATTAATTTTTTAAAAATCGTCTGAAATACTAACTAAAAATCGTTTTTCTGAAATTCTAATTATTCATAAGAAATGAAAAATTATATGTGTTTGTGAAATATTTCAGTATAATAAAAGTTAGATCAACACTTGGCAGCTGTTGAAGTTGTCTGTGTTGTTGATTTCATTCGTTGTTGAAGTTTGCAACATTAATTATGAAGTGAGACATGGGGTTGCATGAAAATTTCTTGATTTAGTGCTGTGCGAATCTAGCGACGACATTTTCAATTAAAAAAGGTCCTATACAGATTAAAATAAATAGAAATGTCTAGGTTTAAGTTGAAACTCGTTGCTTTTCCAAACGAATAAGGCCTACATTGCAAAGGTGGATCTTGTACAAACAGGAGTGCTGATCTTCTATAATGACATACCGTGGCTCCGTTTTATCCACCTGTGCAGCTTTATCTAAATTTACATACCGTTCCATAAATAGCTTTATCGGTAGAACCACTCAGTCTCTCATACATACATACACACATATACCTGCTAGTGCAAAGGTAAAGCCCACCACCACAATATCGCCGATCCTTTGTGCTATACCTTTGGGAGATATTACCGATCCGTTCCAACTTCCGACAGCAATTTAATTGTGCCAGTGCTTCTCCATTGTAATTATATTTCGATTGTAATGGTGCGCGGATGCATTGACTATATTTTATTTATTGGTCGAATGATGCTGAGAATCCACCACTGTTTGCCATATACACAGTAGCGGAAGGAATTCTCATTTTGCACATGAACACATTTGTTCGTATTTGCTTTCGCTACAGTGGTATTCTCTCACAGTTATTTATTTCAAAACAATTGACGAGACGTCTCCTGCACACCGCACACAATCCCAAAGGATTAAACATTACTCTAGTGCTTTAGTATTATGTAGTTAATGTGTTACATTTTCTTGCTACTGTATAAGACATTCGAACTAGATGAAAAATGGAACAAACTTCTATTTGTAATTTTTCAGTATTTTATGTTCAATTCTTTTCAGAAAGTCTTGATTTTTTTGAAAATGTTATCACCTATATAATGAAAATTTAAGATGAATTGCTGAAAAATCTACCTTTTTTTATGAAAAATACAGACTAAAGGTTTATGGTAAAAAAAGCTATATAAATTTTCGCCTGACACATATAGACTTTTAAATTAGTTTTTGCCGATTCAGTAATATGGACGTTTTTAACGGTTCTGTTTCATGTCTTTTCATATGTCTCTTTCAAAAAAGAATTCTATGCAATATAGACCTATATGTTATTTGTTAAGAAAATGGCGACATATAAATATATCGCAACGTAAATATGTATACATCAGTTTTATATTTTTCAATGTTTTATGTTTGAGTCAAACAAACAGTTCAATAGTATCTTAAAAAATCCATTCAATTACGAAATTATGTAATTTGGACTTTTCTAAATAAAAATTCAATCGTGATGGATGTTTTTATTAACGACTAACGTCTGTAAACAAAAGTAATCCCATGAATCTACTTTTAGGATAAAATGGAAACAATTTGTCAGTGCCAACGATTCGCTATTTTCGCATTTCTTAATGTAGTTGTGACATTGACTTAAGTCAGCTTTTCTACAAAATCTATACAATTTTTTTGTATTTTTTGATTAAATTACTTAATAATTGTTGATATACCAGATCGTGTTTTCAAAAAGCGTCATGTTTCAATAATTTGTTGCGTTTAAAGTGAATTGCGATTTTAAATTGAGCAGTACGCGTAAATAATTAGGAATTCTTCTAATTTGTCGACTATAGAAGTTAATTAATTAGTTTGGTGCATCTAATTAATGTGGAATTTTAATTAATTTTTTTGGGTCGTTGTTCAAAGTTTGCTCATTATACGGCGGTTTGACGACCGCAACGCTTCATGAATTCAACCCAACCTGATTGGTCATTATCTGAACTGCTTTAACTGTTTCAGTAGTAGTTTATTGATATTTTAAATAAATTACATAAATATTTTCTAATTAGATAGAAAACTTTTTATCAGGAATTGAATTTTGTTGATACTGTCGTTGCTGCTTACAAAGTTTCTAAATAAATGGCTACATTTTTCTTTTTGTCGAAGAGGTTCTAGTTTATTTCATAGCAGTTATTGTTCTAACATCTTCAGGGCATGTGTATGAAGAGAAATGTGAAATCTAATTGAACTTACTGTAGTATTTCAGCATACGAAAAAATATTGTTCAATTTTATATCAAATTTAAAAACATGGCTATATGCATAGTATTTGGGAAGAGTCCATATCGAACCAAGCAAGTTTCTATTCTCAAACCGAAAGTCTGTTAATTATCGGGTGTTGTATGGCAGATGAGCTTATTGTATGCGTTGATTGTTGTGTACCAGATTGGAAAATTAACTCCACTTGGGCGGTTAAAGCTGCGACGAACTCCTTACTGCCAGGTCGAATCAGTCAGTAGAAGATAATTTAATCACGTTGCGGGAGGGCAGGTCGAGAATTAATCCTATAATAACTTAGCTATATTGTAAGTTCCACTACCGCTAATGGAATTCGGTAGGTGTTGTCAGATCATAGTAAATGGATGAACGCCGAACAACTAAACCACAATGTTTCCCATTTTATTATTCTATACCTATGTACAGTGGCCATTATATAATGGCTGTTTATAATGAAATCTATCCAACCATCAGATTGCCCACTGTTTCTACCTAATAGGGCTAATTATCAACATAATTGACTTCATTTTTACCGTTTCCAAAAGTTTTATACCAAATCAATGAGAACTAATGTTTTATTTTCGAATGAAATTCAGTGTTTTTAATTGCACAATTTCATTTCCACCTGATTGTGTGGGTCACATATTGGATTCATGGTTGTTCAACTTTTATACAACTTCATTTATAAATTTGCCATTGTAGTAAATTTAGATACGAGTGATATATGTGTATGAAAATGTTCGACACCTGGGGGTCGTTGCACATTTAAACTTGAGATATTTTAAGCAGAATTGAACCGATATTTACAAGTTCATTATTAACTTGTAAACGTGACAAGAATACATTAATATTGAATTAAGTCTGACGAATTGAGTAGCTTATTGTGTATTGAAACTATAGATGGAAGGATCAATTGCTCATTTAGTTTTTTTTTTGGTCTTCAAGTTTTTCTAGTTACCAATCGTCAAGTTGTTTCGTGGACGATCTAATCGAAAACCAATCTAGTTGAGGGCTAATGGCAGCCACTTGAGATGGTAATCTCTGCATCTGCATGTTTAAGACGCGGGCCGGCGCGTCGTTGTATGAGGAAGTACGCGCCGTCGTCACTACCGACGCCATGCGTCCAGACCTAGCACGCTTCAGTAGTGGCCACGCTACCGGCGTCAAAAGTACATACTATTGTTAATATTCTTTATAAAAACACGTGCTGGATCGGTAGCTTTACTAATTCAATTAATGATAATTCAGTTTCCTAAAGATATCAATTATATTTGATCTTGAATGTTCCTTGAATTATCTGTCGGTTATTTTGTTGTGACGGTTCATCTAGAATCTCAATGATTCGATTGCCGAACGAAAAATTAATAAAAAATGAAAAATTTCTCAAATCGTACGAGCTTTATATCAAATCATCGTAAGAAAGCTTGTGCTTACCAGGAAGTTATATGTGGTTCACAATGACGACCAGTGTAAAGAAGTCATCAATTGTTAGAATAGGAATCATCGGATTATATCAATATTTCATCAGTTGTTCAATTTTATGAGTGTTATAAAATCGACGTTTATATTCATAGAATGTCGTAGTGCAATTTCGCGTATCTAAATATTCTTTGACTGACTTTCAACTGTTCGATAGGCGACAACTTGCACAGTTAATCTTTTTTTAAAGTCTAGTGTTATAAGAATATAAGTTTTTAAATAAAATCAGACTTATCCCTTTCAGTCAACTGTGATTCGTTCTAAATGTGAAATTTAATGATATTGTTGTGGTGTATAAAAATGTTGCTGTGATAACAATTCTTCAAGAAGGATACCTAGACAACAAGGGTTTGCTATACAACCTTTTTCTTTTATTCTTTATCTAGGTAGATGATGACGCTCCCCGGGCTTCGATCCGGGGCTCCTATATTGGCCACATTGATAGTACTGATAACAACTGGCCAAATTCTCTGCAATGGTGAGTAGTATTCTTATTTTATTTTACATCAATGTCAGCAAGGATCAAATGCACTCAAGACTATAACCAATTCAAACGCCAATTACCAAATGAATCAACAAATTCAACACTGAACCCTTGATTTTACAGGAATTGTAAATTACTGATTAATCAGAAAGTTGTGCCAAGTTAATGGCAAACACATTATTTCACAAATAAATATTAGGAAAGTTTTACGATAGTCCAAAAACTAGTAGTTAGTTAGAAACTAGTATTGTTTGGTGCTTCGTGATACAGTCGGGTTTTTATCATGCAATTTGTTTGTGTAAATAAAAATGTAATATTACTCTTTACCGATTACTTCAAATCTAACAGATAAAACAACGAAAACGTTTCACTTTAATATCTAAAATGATATTTCTTCAAACAGTCGTATATATAACATACACACAAGCACTAGAATACGAAAATCCGGAATAAATTTGACTACCGTATTCTGAATTTCATAATGTTGAGCTTTAAGCTGCTTCTTTGTGAGATTATGTTTGCCAAGTTCTCCGCCCTACTACCTCTCGGGTTTTTCGCCACGGTGACAAAATACTAACCCCCCCCNCCCCCCCCCCTTAACTTTCAACTGTTCCATTATTTATTCGATGGCTAATTTAACTTTATTGCAATTTACGGTTCTCTTTTCAACATCGTCCATTAAATTTTCCAGATGAAACTATAAATATTGCCACCGATGAATATAGGCTTTATTTTTCGATCGGTTAGAATATTTCAACATGACATATCTGTTATGTAAATTTACGCTCTTTGATATTCCTATGAGCTTTTGCTTATTTTTAAGCTCCTTTTATATTAAAGTATTGCAACAATTCATTTGTCCGTTTTCGTTTTTTTTTTTGCTCGTGCATAGATGGAACGGTTTAGTACCTTTTGCAAATGAACACGATTGAAGTGAGGACGTGACGTGTCCTCACCGTCTGTTTCGTTATTAAACGGTCTAATATTGACTGACGGTTATCTCAGGAATAATAAATATTTGAATGTTGAAATAGGGCTCGTCTCGTGGCCCAGATCCCTGCTTGTCCTGAACTATATGGACCCACATCGACTAAGTGCTCGATAAATTATTCACTAGCCGTTAATTTGGACCGCTTTCCATCCACTTTGAAATTACCCCGCCATTTTTCATCAAACTACCGAGTTTTTTTTTGCAGGATTCAGAGGTTATCCGGCAAATAAATCTATTGTAGCATAGTAACTGGATGGTTGTAAATGGCCGTACCTATATAGATTCGCCTTTAAATACAGTTATCATTTAGCTCCAAGTTTTTTTTGTTGTGTCTCAATGCAATCTTGTATCACTCATCTGTAAATGAGAAGGTCTCGACAAGACTTTGAGAAGTTTATTACATGTTTTTGTCAGTTGGTTTATATACAAAATTATCTGTATGGAGCTTTACCATATTATCATTTGATTTGCTCAATTAAATAGTAATAACAGGTTATGATGAAGACATTTCGATTAAATTGTTCCATTAACTAATAAATTGCGATATAATGTAAACTGCAATACTATTCATTTTCAGTTTTAGTACTGCTAACATTCACCCAATTTACATAGAACAGACAAACATGAAAATTGATTGAATGAACTACAAACATTATAAATAAAATGTTTTTCTTTAATTTTATTGAACTGCACAACAACGGTTTTATTGAAATCAATAAAAACAATGAAACTCTCAATATATTGCAGTAAAATGTGTATAATATAGAATGCAGTAAATAATTCTGTACATTCTCGTCACATTGATTTCCTTTTAGAATCATCAATCTGTTATGAACACATCTTGTAATGTTCATTTCAAATCTTGTTCAAACGTCACTTATTGTTAGACATTTCACTCGAATATCATGAACATTCAGAATTACGGAATGATGTACCTTTTGAATGCTAGCTAATTTTCAATTCAAAAATTTCATTAGTTACTTCATATTTTCCATTTATAACTTCAATACACCTTTTACTCCACATAGGCAATAACAATCATCAAAGTAATTGATGTTGACATTAGTTCATCCTCTTACGTCTCTGTAATTTTCTATAGAACCTTATGGTTTCACATTAACTAATTGATGCCATGTTTGTATTAACTTGTTTCGAAATTATCCTGTAACTAGAGGCGACATGCCCTTAGTTCACTACAAAATATTTGACATCTCGTCACATCTGATACACAAGGTAATCATATTTCCAATCTTTATTATCCCCTTCATTTCGTTCATTTTTTTTTGTTCCTTTTTCAATCTTCGCCAATAAAATTAGGCTATATAACATTTCTGCTTTTATAAAAAATGATCGAAATATTGTTAAGGGAAAAATAAAAAAAAACAACCCTTAATTGCATTTTAAAACAATAACAATAATAATAATAAGATTTTCTTTCGGTCCCGAGACGATGAAATTAAATTTTCTACTAAAAGAAAAACGGCAAATCCAAATACTTGTTCAGATTTTTTATTAGCCTTTATTCTTAATTTACCATTCTTACAATTACACTCTTATCAAATTAGTGTACATCTCCTGGGAAATCTTAGCTAGAAAATCAAGACAACCGAGCAAAGTGTGTCGCTCGGTAAAAATAAATCTCAATTGGAATCGTATGCTATCTGATGAAATTATCCATACGTTGAACAAAAAAATGTGGCTTTTTTCTTTGGTTTTCAGTGAATTATTATTGATTTTTATAAAATTATTTTGTTTTCTTTCTTTTTTTGTGGTTCAGATAATATTGGTTTAGGTAACAGTGTTGAATACAGTTGGATGGACGATAAAGTTTTGATATGTTGATGTTGATCAGAATATTTAGGTTTTTATCAGATCGTCTATAGTCCATAGAAAATTGTTGAATTAGCAATTATTTCGGTAACAGGCTTTCGTTGTATTTTAGCTGACGAAAGCTTCCAATTTAGCTTTGATTGTTAGTTAAAAATCGTGCACACAAAACACCAAAGAGTTGTTAATATAATTTTGATATTATAAGAAATGTTAAGAATATTTGTCCATATACTCAAAATATATAGAATTGGAAGTGTTAGTTTTAATCTTGAATTTTATAGAAATAAGCTTTTTATGTTCCTTTGTTGTACATTGCCGTGCAGGCGTACTCGATTAATACAGCATGAGACGCCCAAACGTTACACGAACGAAATGAGGACATAGCACGCGACTACTGTTCAAGACCAAGTTCTGTGACATTTGTGTAATTTTTTTCGTTTATTTTTTTTTGCTCTCCTTATGCCGCCGCCGCCGCTTCTTTCTTTTCCAGTTCTCTTCGTTATTGTTGCCGCAAATCTGTGAAATTTGTTTTCGCTGTTAATGCAATTTTTCTCTTTTGTATTCTATGAAAGTTTTCTGTAATTTATGAAACTGAATCTTTTGTGTTTAAACTTTTGCCACTATAATAGTTATTATAGCGATATTTAAAATGAATAGTAGTGATGAATGAAAAATGAAATGATTATGTAGGCAGGTACTTTAGGTAGAAAGATATATTGTATCATTATTTTTGAATTCTTTTGAAAAATAATAGATAGGGTATGAAAATTACAAATACCCATAGATATAAATTGCATCCACTACTGCAAAAAATTACATAATCTAGGATTGTGAGTTTCCCTAGTTTCAGACAATTTGAAATGTGCTTATATATATATTGATTAAACGTCATATATTTACGTTGCAAAGTCTAATGCTGGTGCCTATTTTTCTAGTTATTTTTCACGTAAGCAAGCAGTTGTTTAACATGAAAAATGTTGATATGACCTCAACTTTTCCATCTTTTAACAAAGAACTCAGACGATTATAGTAAAGCTCTTGACTTCTCTGTCATTGAAAACGATTATTCTTTTATAATTTTCTATATTTCCTGGTTCCATTGTATTTGGCCAATAGTTAATAAGCTCCTTTGTTTATTGAAGAAGCTTAGTTATTTCACAATCATCTTACAATACTTATATGTTTGTAGTTTGGATGGGAATGTGATCGGCTTTGTGGAATAGGCTTTTGGCTGTACTGATTGTAACCAAAAGAAAACGATTGCATTAGCATTGGAACGTGTGATGGCCCCCAGGTGCGTGTTAAGTCGTTATCGATTTGTAGACGTCCATTGGTAAATCGGTAATCACGCTATAGCAACTTCTTTCCAAACGGTAGTTGTTACTAGAATTACATCAACTGATTCACTTTTAACTATTCACTCTAATAATTAATCGTGTTACTTACTGATTAGTGTTTCAATCTATTATAAATGTTTATAAGATCTAATGACAAACGGAAATATTTCATTTTGATATGAAACATGTCAATCTAGAAATAATAAACTGTCCATTAATCGGTGGAACCCAAGCTATCTTCTCAATTTCTCGGAAAGTTATAGAATATCGAACTAGAGATCTCGGAAGTCCCCTAATTCATTTAAGGGATTATTTAGGAAATGGTAATAGAATTAACTGTAAAATTTACTGGGAAAGTTTGTACAAGATATTTTGTGCTTCCTGTAGAATCTGATGTACATTTTTAATAGAAGATTGTCTCTAAAGTTAGAAATCGTTACTTGTACATTTTGTTGTTTTCATGCAACTGGGTTAACAATTTTATTAAATAAAAAAGAAAAGTTAATTGTTGAAAATGTTACTCGGCTTCGTACAGAGAACATTATTAATTAAGTGAAATATGTCGTCATTAAGAGGTGTCTAGTCCGGGTGGGTAGCTGTGTAAATATTTATGTAATTAAGAGAATGTTAGTCCGGTGGTGGCCTTTTTGGACAAGTCAGAAATATAGTAGTAGATGGACCAACCTTTTTTCCTCTCTGTTTATAAACAGGTCGTATAAGTCTGCATAAAATAACGAACTTGTATTTAATATAATTAATAATTTGTTAGTAAATCATCTTTTAAAACAAGGTTCATTGTGCTCTTTCAAAGGTAATCTGTTGACTTTTAGGATAATTGCAAAAAATTGCAACATTATATATGTATATAATATAATATTATGAGAATAATGGTACTGTGTTGTTACATGTGACGAATTCCTTTTCTCTTCTCTTGTCATCATACGTTTTGTTTGGTAACTGGGCTCGTAATTATTCTCTGTACCACCTAGCTTTCTGTATTTAGAGTATAGAAGAGAAATGGGGAATTGTTTTTGTTTTTGATTCATTATGACTTCAGTTTCTGTTCTATTCATATTTGTTTGTTTTAGTCTGTTTTCAAGTATAATTAATCTTTGGACAAAATTAAATACACATCCCCATTAACTTTTTACGGTAAAATTAACTTCGAGCCATGTGTAAATTAATATTTAAAGATCTGATGGATGTCCGAGTTGGAAAGTTCGTGAACCAGACATTACAGTATGTTATATAATATATTTACAACAATTTTTGTGTAAAGTTTTCGATTAAATATTATATTTCTCAAAATCGCAAATTACAATTGAAAAAAAAATCAAATTTATTATTGAGAATTTCCGGTTAACAAATTTGCATTTGGATTTCAAATATAATTATCGTCGTACATATCAAGATTTTATTAGATTTGATACCGAGGATTTACGTTTTAATCCCTTAATAGGTGTCGAAGTTTACTGCCATAAATCACCTTCTTACGCCCACCCAAATGATTATCAATGACTAATAAAACAACAACTACGAGCTTCTAAAATCCCATCGTAGATAATGAAGAATGGTCTTGTCTTCAATTTTGTAGTTATTAATAAAATTACGGTTTCATATCTAAATTTATAGATTTTTATGTATTTTTAAAATACTGTAGAGGAAATTATTTTGCGAAACTAGCAGCTTCACGTACGATTAAAAACAAATTGTCTTCAATATATAATCCAGAGCCATAGTATACCTATACGTTTCCAGTTTGAAATTAACCAATTTTTCAAGTCTATATAAACCAAAGTTATTACGGATGTTATCAAACTAGCAACCCGGAAATGTTGTAGCTTCACGGGAAATCAAGGGTACCCCCACTAGATGTCGCACTAAATACCGGAATAGGAAACCTAGTCCGGAAATTGGACGGATCAGCTACGCCATCTCTGCATATGAATCGTACTTTGCTTTATATGCATTTTATACAACATATTCTAACGAAAAATATGTTAGATTTTGGTAGTTTTAGTCAAATAGAGAGTCTGTTAGTGGCGGGTTTGTAATTGGAAGGAAAAACTCTCTTAATTTATTTAATCGTCAAAGCATCATATCAATATCTGATCGACGTGGGCATTTCTCCTAGGACACACAGTATATGTAGTTTCGTAAATTTACAAAAAGTACTATTTTATCGAAATATTTTGTATTTTTTGTTAGTTTCAGTTTAAATTGGATGAACGAAATTCGATAAATATAGTTCCTGATTTTCATGAATTATTATTAGCTATGTATAATATGAACTCTAATTGATGTTTCCATTGATATCCGAGATTCAATTTTCGCATATGCTTTCAGTGAATACATTTGTTATCCTTTATACATGTGTTAGGTATCCGGGTTAGGAAGACCACGCTTTTCAGGCTGTTGAACTGTGCAAAGACTCATACGTCACAATGTCTGAAACTCACCACGCCAAGCATGTAAGAAGGATGTAGCCTGTTCATTTCATGCACCGTCAACTTGCAATGCACATCCTTTCTGTTCTCTAGTATTCAGAGCTCAGTTGTTTGAATCTTTTAACGCTTCAGATTTTCCAAACTAATATGTTGCTACTGTTATCATAGATTTGTTGAAAATTATTTTTTTTCTTCTCTTCGTTTAGTTG
>JAZBHA010000192.1:21713-72496 GCA_037464855.1 Iselma pallidipennis | reverse complement strand
GTGTTGCTAGTCATTAATACGAGCTGGAGGTTGACATTGCCAAAGCATATTGAATATAAGTCATCCACAGTAATCAATATAAATAGAGGTATTCGATTACTGGATCTAATTAAATCTATTTTAGCCTTTCTGAATGCGGCCCACGTATCCAACGACCACCTTTCAAATTTTACTTATGATATATTGCGGTGGCGTTGCCGTAATTATATATGAAAACCTTAGACCGACCACCGTGAGCGCTACAATGAATATTCATTACATTTCAAAACATTGCATATAGATATGGAGTGAAATATATTCGTTAGTGAGAGATGTATGAATAACGAACTACTAGAGATAGTATGAAAGTGAGCAAAACCTGGATATTTGACTTTTGGATTGCACATTACAAATTTAATTATAAAATTTATTGTTAGATGAGAGAATTTGAACAAAAAAAAAATCGAAAATGATTTGCAAGTGATAATCGTATAGGTCAGACACACAATGACACACCGTTATTCGAATATTAAAGGAAAAATAATGTTTTAATGCTTCCGGGGCACAGTGGTATTGATTGAAGAAAAATAACGGGATTATTCGTTTGAATCCGGGCTGCTTTTCCTTAGCCTGACACATGACAAGGAATCCCTTTCACTATAATTTACTTTGTGACACCTCGAGGTCTCTGATAGCGTGCTTAAAATCTTTCCTTATGTTTACCGAACATCCGAAAATATAAATTCAAATTTTAACGTTATATCCTTTACGTACGAGATTGATATGAAATCTATAGAATCGAAAAGTCTAGACTTTATCGATGGAAGCAGCATTATGGTTCTCTCAAATTTTGTGTTAAATATTCTATTAGTATATTTTTACATGTGAAAACAGTCTAGAACATTTTAAGCTATTTAATAAATTTGTATGCTATATATTATCAGTTGATCGTGAATTTGCATCTGAAAAGAAAAACTACTATTAAAAATCCGATAATTTACTAGAAATTATATAAGAATTACATAAGAATGGCGAAGTTCATATGAGACCTCGTCACGCTACGACGCCATTATCACTTATCTAAGTTTGTAACTTTAACGTTATGAAAAAAGCTTATATGTATAGGGTGTGATTTGAAAACTACGTTTCAAAACAGATATTCCAAGTTATAACGAACATATTTTTCATATTAATAGCAACTCTGATAGTCAAATTTGTATGTCATGTTTTATGATTGTTGAAAGATCTAGTAAGCGAATACAAATTAATCTAATAGATGTCACTTACAAGATTCGATAAAAAAAGCGAAAGGGTCAGAAAGTTAGCGATCTGAAAAAAATGTAATCCTGTAAGAGTAACACAAACTGTCATTAATCATGAGCTTATCTGGGTGTTCGTGACGTCATTTTGGTCCGAATTCGACGTAGCTTTGTTCTCTCTAGAAACGTTTAAATGGACGATGATAGACGGAGAGAACTCATCTGATGATATTGAGGTGACAACCCCAAGCTAATAGTGTAATTGGGTGCAAAAACATTCTTTCAAAGAGCGAGATGATCTTTTTGCAGTTTCAACGACAGTCAATTGGACTGTTGGTTTGGTGGTTCTGATGAAACGGGAGAAAAAAATTACGATTTTCTCATTTATTGTTAAAATGTTGGATATCTTTCTTTTAATTTACGGTGTTTATTGTGCTAAGTGTAATAGTCGCAAATAAGCTTGCAAGATGCAGGAGTGGTTCATTTCAAAACAAACTACGATTCATGAAACACAAAGCTTGACAATGTCGGTAATTGCGAGTAACACAACTAACGTTAGCTATGATTAACTGGGGCCTGTATTACTTCTCTTACATTTGTATATTTAACAAAATATTCTTTGTGTCTTGTGGTTTAATAGATAGAAATCCGTTTCGTGTTTTTTTTTACGATAAACATAATTTTGTGGCTCATAACGAATAATTTTTCTCGTTTTCCAATCATAATCATCAACAATAATTAGTATTTTCAATCTACACACACTTCAAATTCAATAACTACCAATTATGTTTTCATTGTATTCGCATTATTATTGCATCAAACATAATTACGGTGATATCAACTACTATCACTAAGCAATCCCATGTGGATCTATCTGTATGCTGTAATCAAAATTTCAACATGATATTAATTTATTTTCATTCAATTTTTACCATATCGATACATTCACATTATTTAATAGCAGAAACAATTTGCTTAAACAAAATCATATACTCCTAATAGATATGTAAGGCTCAAAGCTTTAGGCTAAATGCTCCAATTTATCGATATAATTTCTCGATAGAGAATCATTCATGTGTCATGTTGATAGCTGTATATGATGACATTAATAAGCCTTTTAAACCCAATAAAAGTAGCTAGTTTTTTTTTGAAATTCGTAAATTCGTATGAAGGATCGATGTTTTCTATGCAACGCCTTTTTGTATGTCAGTTCATATTTTTGTTGTCATTCCATATTATCTTTAGTTTATAGAAAATTTATATTGAAGTTTAGCCCGGCAATGAATGTTTCTTTTGTAAGTTCAGAACGTTACTTTGATAAAGCTTGAATGTATGTCGACATTAATTGAGTTGATCGTAATTCACACGAACATAAAAATAGGTCGATAGCCAAGGAAGCTTTCATTTTTTCCCTTCTTCTTTTTAAATAATACAATTGAAATAACAAATGTATAAGGAAAGGTCTTATACCGGCAACAACAGTTCTATATAAACGAGTTCATGAAAATAGAATTGATTTATTTAAATCTTGTATTTAGAGAGGAAGTATCTCGCTACATATGCTTTATATCTCTTTATCTATTACGTGATGGATTTTTGTAGTATATATTTGTAACACACAGCATCTACATTTGGTGTGTTCGGTTCTGGTAACATTGTTTACCAGTTGTATACGTATATATGATACCAATTTTAAATCCAATTGTATCCAATGTATACACAGTCGATTCATTGCAAATGCTTGCATAATATTTATTTAAAAAATATTGATGTATCTGAACAAATATTGTGTTTGTTTGGAAAAATATTGAGAGGGGAAATTGGACATTTCCCCCTTGATCGAGCTAATGGTTTCAGTTTGAAACATCATCATCAGTGGCGGTGAAATTTTCGATTTCCTCCTGGCCAACAAAATATTTCTTATTTTTATAAAGATGTTTGGTCTCTTTACGGATGATCAATTCTTAATTTCTTTTACAATATAAATTTCATTGATTTCTTTAACGAAGACTAATATCCATTTTACTACACGTAAGGAATTAATTGAAAAGTTCCTAATGTGATAAACATCATTTATTGTATATTACGTTGGTTTCTTATACTGTTATGATAGCTATAATAGGTTCTTTTTGGTTTGGAGAAATCACATCTTCTCTCGACGAAAATTATAGACTGAACGTACATGTATTCAAAAAAAGATCTAAAACATCATTATCAATTTCTTGTATTTCTTTGAGGAGCAGGTGTGATTTGTTAAAGGTAATAACAAGCTATTGAAATGTTACATAAGGTATTATTCAGTTTGTTGGTGAAAATTTGTCGTTATCGATTCTAATAATATGTTGAAAATATATTATAAAAGTCCCTTTATAACTGCATTATTTACAAGTATAATCAGAATTTGATTCTATCGATTTTACTCTACATTTTGCAATATATTTATGAATGCGTAATGTAGGGGCTTGTTGATTTAGCATGGCGTGAGTAAGGTCTGAAAATTCCGTTAAACTATTTTCGAATGATGTAGAACCGAGACTTCTATTATACCTACCTACCTATTGGGGGTAAGTTGTTCGTGCCGTAGAAAATAAGTAAAATAACATTTTAGTATTTTGTATAGGAGTTTAGTGTGTTTTTAGAAGATGTGTTGCACGAATATTTGAAATATACACGACATAATCTTAATGATCTCAACATTGAACGAAATCCCACCCCCTTAAAATACAAACGATAAGCAAACGAAATTAATTTCTCTCCCTTTACATTTTAAATAACAAAAATCTTATGGAAATAATGGAAGTTACCCTTTCAGTTTATATTCTCCAGCACAGTTGGAGATATAATTACCTGTCCTTTATTGAACTTATTTGCATAAAATAGCAGCCTTTTGTTCTACTTCAATTAAATCCAGACATATCGCAAATTCTCTTTATCAGTATAAAGAAGATTGAAACGATCATATATTTTGTTTACATTCTCTTGTTACAGGGAGTAATTTCGATTTTTTGCGCTCTCATTATATCAAAGTAATTCAATTATTATCATATCGAGGGGAATTGACCAACGATATCCAGTCAAAATAAGTAACGTAACTACCAACAATAAGTTAATTAAAGGCTTGAAAAGGCAGAAATCCTTGTTTTACTTGCGCCTAGAACTAAATATTATTGGAAAGTAAAATATAATTGAGAGAGGGTTTTGTAAATTTACGAAGATTTAATATCGACCTTTTTTTAATGGTGGTGTAAGGAAACGATCTAAAATGTATAGTATGTAATAAAGTTTCATATAGAAATAGAAAAGCAATATAAGACAGGTCTATAAAATTTTTCATTACACTAAAAGTATCCCTGCTACGAGAAAAACGATCAAGCATTATTATAAACGTGTCATCCACACACACACACAAAAAAAAAACTTTATCCAAACGTCTCCTATAGCAATTCAGAAGTCAATAAGCCTTCTCTACCAAAAAACTTTAGCGTAATTGTAAAAGTATTTTATACCGATAAAGGACGTTTTTTTCTTCAAAAATCTTTCAATAGAACATCATAATTGTCGGTATAATAATGAAAAGATGATGGAGAGCTAATTTTAATGTATTAAATTAAGAACAAAGAAACGCACGAAAGGGAGACAAGAACTTCCTTTGAAGCCGTTGATTTTATTGTGCTTTCGAAACGATCGAAGAACTTAGCCAATTTTCCAGAGGATCACCCATAAAATGAATAGACAGGTATTGGTACTTTCAACTTTTTTTATTCATAATATTATCTTTACAAATTCTTTGTTGGATAATTTACATTGGTGGTCGAAACTTACAATATGGTCCCTTTCGTTCTTCTTTCTCACTCAACCTTTAAAGACTTATTAAAGTCGGCAGCTGCAGCAAATCCTATCGTACAATTTTAGATTTCTCTTGCGGTATTTAATAGTTCTTGTATAACACTTTAATCCAAATTGAGTTTGTCTTCTGAAACTTTTCTTGGCGTTGGGCTTTTATCGTTTATTTTCTTTACTTGGAGGCTTTTCTCGTATGTCCTGAACTTTCCAAGGGATGATACTAAAACGGATTCGCTTTTGACCATTCTTTCGTGACACAACTTGGACATTGGAGAAGGATTTTAGGATGGTTGTCATTCTTTTTCAATGTTTTTAAGATTAAGGTTGATTTCTTTCTTTCTATTTATCTCAAGTTTCACATTTTAATGTAAATGTGTGTCTGTCTATTGATATTTCAAACATTCTTCTGTTATTTCTTTTTGTGAAGTAAATCTTTTATCGATGAATACTATCCACTTTCTGGTCTAGTACTCTTATTTATTTTTCATTTAAACCAAATAAAGTAACTGAAAATGAAACAAGACTTGAAAAATATCCAGAATTGCGGTTATGAATATTACATAAATGTTTTAAATCAACCAGTTGACCTTTTCAACACGAGAATCCAATTCTGAGTTTCGACAATGTGACCATCTTGTATTATTCTTCTTGGAATTAATTTTATGTAATGCTACATTGTTTAATTTTAAATAAATATTTACTTTTACAATGTACATATGAAAAACCAAAAATGGAGTAGGTATAAATTAATTTCAGTGACTAGATTAAAAATGTTGTTCTTTGTCAATCTTGTAGTAACCATTGCCGGTTGACATTTTTTTTTTGTTGTCATAAATCCAATATTGATTCAATTGGGACTTGTAAAAACCCGCAGAACTCACAGTCCAATTACTTGAACAATTAAAACCAATCGCCAGTTTCAACCTAGGGAATTGGTTTTATATGTATAGATAGAAGATAGGAGGATGTATAGCAAAACCTAGTACGGTTTGGATTGAAGCTTTCATTTTCGGGTACACACTAATGGTGGTTACGATCGTAAAGAACGATTTTATAACGCATGTAGGCCTATGTATGGCACAGACCGCTACGACAACGATTAGATTTTATAGCAGTTTCGGCACGCTTCGAAATAATACGTTGACAACGGTTATAATAGACAGGATGGCTATGCGATTACAATCCAAGTTTAGAATTGCTGCCATGAAACATAAGAAATATTCAACAAATGTCCAAGAAGCAACTCGTATCACCCATGAAGGAAAGCCTTTTCAAATTGTAGAAAAAAACCCTGATTTTTAGACTGACATGTAATTCTTTTTTGTGTTGCATCTAAATCCGTTTTTCAATTTCAGTTTTATAGATCACTGTCTGATATCTGTTGTTTTTTTTTTGTTTTTAGTGCGTCGAAATGGACCTGGTGAGTAGTTTTGCAGAATTTCCATCACAGTTTTTCCTCCTGCAAGCTGTAAGTTACACTATAGTGACTGTAAATTTAGCGAAAAACAGTTCCAGGGTCGATTTGCGCCGATTTTTATTTCGTTTGATGGTTGATGTTGCATACCTAAAATGCTACTACTACTACTCAGTGTTTCGTTCTAAACGGGTCGCCATTCTTATCACGCAATCGTGTTTACAATAGGACAGACTCTTGGTCCGTATGTCGTTTCGTCTGTCTTGTTTTGTGTTCACTTAAAAGGTATCGTGCGTGCACAGAATCTTACCTTAACCACTTCTGAAATTGTATTTCAGATAATTATAGTGTAGATTGTGGTGTTTGTAGATTTCGATATGCTACTACTAGATGCTTATTTCGACAAACCAGTTGTTGCCTATGTTGATTGTAATGTTCGGTTTCCCGGGGGTCGTATTGTTTTACAGCCGTTGCTCATGTTACACGACCTGTATTTGCAATTCAGAGCTTTACTGTTTGTCTTTACCGACGTTCATACCATTCAGCTAACGTAACGTTGAAATTGTACGGCGTGTGCATCAGTTACAATAGTCCACATTACTATTTTCCTACATTTTACACTAACAAATAAGAGAGAATAATGGAGCAAATTTCAGGTAACAAGGTATTTTACCACACACAGTACAGTGGATTTTTGTAAAATAAACTAGTGCAATTTCATTTTAGATAGTGCATTGTTATTATGGATATTCTCGAAATATATAAAATTCATTTATTCTGAACGATAAACAAACAACACTTTTCTTCTGTCAGTGGACAGAGCAACAATATTTTCTGAAATGTCGTTAGCAGTTTGTGGACTTGACATATACAAGGTTGTAAAAGTGATGCCTAAATTAATATTGTACTATAGTCGACTTCATTCCGACAAGATGAGAAACGAAGACTATTAGCATATTACTGCATAAACAGTTATTTCTCTGCAAAGCACTGGTATAAAAACAATGTAATTCGACAAATTCAACTTGAACGTGTTTTGCATATCTGTTATCTCTTTAGAATCAAAAATAATCATATCTGACGTCTTGATTTCAGGGTGCTCGTGAGTATAATAATTTAATTATAATCTGTTTTCATTTAGGTTCTAAATTTTCTCAATTGTAGAAAATAGTATTATTGATGGAAATTGGAAAATAATACTATTCTAAAACAGTTTCGATTTTGTTCTCCTAGTAAATTCTAGAAATAAATTGTCTAGGTACCTGAAAAAAGATTCTCCTATCTTTGTGGAGTAGATACGGTTTCCTGGCAACCTTGTTAGATTTTCTCTAGAGAAAAATGAAAATTATTTGCCGAAATATAGCATTGTATGTCCTTCTTTTCTTTGTTTAATGTTCCAACTATTTTCCTTTATCTAGGGACGGGTTTTGTGTCTGTTCACTGAGCATAATGTTTACCATTAACCAACAATTCCAGTTGGTATCCTTCATGCCTTTGGAGAGTAACCAACACATTCTCGCATGCATATAACCCATTCTCATCTCATATGTTCATTACAAATCTAATTAGCATTCTCGAGTTCATTGCAAACTATATGTGGCTGTTGGAGTTGACTTTATAACAGATTCTTGTGGTGTAAATGAAATTTTCTTCCTTGCAAGCATATCACTATGTTTTAGTCAGTGTTGTCGTTGATGTTAAACGAGTACTGTATCAATAAAATAAATACTGAAAACGTATTTGTAGGATGTTGCTGAAGGCAAATAACATGAAGACCTTTTGAATAACAAGCTTGTATACTGCTGCGTCCATCTTTCGTGTAATTGCACTACACACTTGACACAATACACCGACCGAACGTAAATCAAACTACAGCGCACACGCTTGCTTTGTAATAATGCTTGTTCCGCCTTAGAACGAACCCGGCAGGTTGTCTTCTCCGGGAGATATTAATATCCGTTTTTATGCGCCAATGGCTGACACGATATCCCCCGTGACTATTCCCATATATAGACATATATATTGTGAAACTCATTTAATATCTAATATAAACATATTACTTTACACCTCACCAGGAATCCGGCGTTGTCTAATTAAACTTCAGTTTTTGTGAAAATAATTAACACAACAAGAAAATGACTGTTCTATTGTTAAACTTGTTCATTTAATAATAACAGTCAATAGATGTGTTAGTTTTTTTCCAAACTGAAAAAACAACCTATTGTTAGTTGCTTGTTTTTCTGGTGCTTTTTTCTATAACTCGAGATGAATAACGCTGTTACTAAAGCTTCCTGCTTTTGAGAATGTACTTAGACATTCCCTTTCGCTTAATTAGCGCCTAAGGGCTAGAATTCTTTTTAAGATTGTTGTATGTTTTGCTTTGTTTATTTACAGGTGAGATTGTTCGCTCATTCAGCTGTACAATGCTATTAACGGATCACAACCACTGCCTAAGGCTTATTGCCAAGATGAAGTAAATTAGACAATATAACATACATCCTTCAAAAGAAATAAAGTGATATTATTACACTTGTTTCACGAATCTCTTACTTTTGTACATATTTTCGAATAATTAAATTACTTTCTTATTAAAACTAATATCTAATTACTAAATTATTCATGAAAATCTCCTCTAAACTGAAAATAGGATAAAAAGCAATTTCTCTTTAGTTTTTCATTAATTAGATTGGGATAAAAGTTTCGTGGCATATTTCAAAATTATTTTATTAATCTAATTAATTAAAAGGAGCCTAAAACCACTCCATGTTAGTTCTTCATTGAATCTCTCTCCGGGCAGTCGGGCATAAACACACATACACATAAGCTGCCGTCATTGCCACCACCATCATTGCCACCGCATCGTTCACTTGATGGATGGGTAGATTAACTAATTGACTAAATTAATTCTCTGTGTTAACTGAAGTATAGCTGCAAGCTGTCCAATTAATACAAAATTACAATTATCTAATCCGATAATGATATATACTAACTTATTATTTTCTAACATGGTATTTGATGTCATTTGAACAAGAGTTATGTTGTTGTACAGCTTTATATTGTTTTGTTAACTCTAATCTATTTCTAAACGTATATCTTGTAATTAGTTGAATTTTAATTAAGTTGATAAGCCATACAACAGTCTTTTTATCTAGTCACCTATTGCATTTATAGTAGATGCTTTTAGACGTTTGTACATTTCTATTGTATAGACTTTCTAAAATGCAGATGTTCTGTGATGGTACATTGTGATGATAACAGCAGATCCTGAACTGGAATCTTATTCAACCATGCCATTCCCATAAGAATAAGCGTCTCCAGATGACTGTTACATTGTCTCATTTTATATTCCAACGATTTGATCTCCTGCTATTTCCTTTACTTAAGATTATACTATAACACAATATTATTGTTCATCGATTTTACAGCAAAAAAATTTTCATATTTATTTTCATCATTCCGAACTTTTTCCAATGGAAATTTTTGAGGGTGTAGAAAGTGTCCACAAAAAAAAAACACTGACAAGGGTTTATCAGCTGCTGACGTTATTCATAGAAAGTAATTTAGGATGATCGCTACAGATTCTTTTAAAGTTGAAGTTGACATTCGTTAAATAAAAACTGTTCTAGTTTTGATTGACAACTACAGAATTTCATTTTCTGTGTATACCTAATACATCTCAACTATTTGAAAATATTTAAGCATTGAATATTTTATTCATACAAACGAATACAAATCACGTCAACTTTAAAACTTCCAACAACTTAAAATCGTAATGTCTATTTGTGTTTTGAAACGAAATCGCCAATAACAATCGTTGCACGCGATTATTTCCCAGGAAAACCTTACACTTTCCGTTTTATTTATAGGATATTTCACCAATTGCCAAAATATCACTTTAGAAACGGATGAAGGTATGTTTTTTTTCCAAATCTTCTCAAAAAATTGTTCGTTCATTCATTCACTGCATGTTTTCTTTTTTCCTCTCAAAGTTGGTGTGGTGGAAATTGCCTCGTTTTTCGTTCCAGAGGTACCAGCTTTGAAGTTATATATAGATGCACCAATATAGTGTATTTTGTTGTTTTATTTGTGTGTATTCCATTTTTTTTATATCAATTTATCAGTTAGAAATTACAGCTGTAGTAGCATAGGGTTATTATGGTTTGGTTGGTGTGCTAACACGCACTCATGAATTTATGCATGTAGCTGTGATACACTTGCCGCCACGCCATGTCACATAGAGATATAAAATATACGAAGCGTCGTTTTCGGCGCTTGGATTATTACGTGAATAACTGCCATTTCTAGATTTATTCGTTCCAAATAATCAAAACGTGTGATTGTCAGAAGGTATCAAATTTTCATCGAAAAATACTCCTCGATCGGATTTATCATACCAACTCCTTTTTTTTTTTGATGTTCTCTTATGGAAAATAAAATCATTGGAGTTATTGAACTGAATAATTTTTTCAGTGGTAAATAATTATAAATGTCAAATTAGATTCAAAGCTCGTAGAATAGGTACTGAATACACATTCGTTGTGATTGTAATTGAGAGCAATTATTTGTTGATAATTACTGGGGCCTGTTTGTGGACGTTTACTCATCAAATTAGCCGATGTGTTTGTTTGAACTTCCATCATAATACCGTACGTTATATTTCGTGTTAATTTCCAAAGCATGTATAATCAATTTCTGTCTTCTACACTGATTTCAATTATTGTATATTATCTTGAACAATGTGATGATTTTGGAAGTAGTTATCGAAACTTATACTCTTTCTAAGATAACGTATGTCTACTGAAGCATTATACAAGCATTAATGCGACGACGACGGTCCCGTTATAATATTGTCATCCTCAATTAATTACAGAATTAGACAAACCGTTGCCTGTTCTCCAAACCACTACCAACCCTTGTCATTTTATGTGAAACAGTTGCAACGACTTGGATTTTATCTTATTTCCCGGCAATGCCGCTTTCTGACTTTAACACAACTTACTTGGTTTTAGTATAGTCAATTAAATGGCTATTTAGATTATTTCAGAAGCTTTCTGCATATCGTTAATCTACTATATAAATCTACTTTAATATCTTGTGAATTAACTAAAGACAGATGTTCTACTGATTGTTTAACACAAGTTGGTGATTTTAATTGTTTCATTACAAGGTAAATAAATTGATTGTAATCGTTAATTATTATAGTCCTTTGCTTCAAAATTTCGATTGTTTCAATACAAATTCTCAAAAATGTCTCACAAAAATGGTGAATGGTAACAATGAAATCCGGAAAAGGACAAAACGTATATTAAAAAAAAAAATGGTACATTGCAGTGAGAAAATAAAACAAGATCAAGAAGCAAGGAAAACCAGTTGATAAGGGAGATGAGAGTAAATGGGTGTTTCTCGACGCCTCAGGCGTCATCTGTTACGCAGTACCCTTCACCGTACAGCATATGTAACGAAGTGTCTTACTATATTGTCAAAAAGACATTTACTTTTTGATGTTCATACAACGAAACTAATAGTGGAACAGCATTATAATTTCATACTTGGAAAAATATACTAAATAAACTAGATATGTTTAAGATCTTGTCCAGAATTATCATAATTTCCTGGCGAGTTTTAGAGCTAATAGAGATATTGTTCAAAACTAGAACGAAGCAGGTGCAGATGGTGTATTATTTGTGCATTTCTCAGTGTGTTGCTAGATTGAAATGAAGAGGTCCGCTCCGGACTTCTGGGGGCATTAAGTGTACTTTATTTGGCATGTGGCTGGAGGTTACGGTTTAATATCTGCGGTTCAGTGGTCGTCATTCATTTCACTTACGGACGCTGCAGCACCCTCGCTTTCTCCCTCGGGCCTATTGCTTGCTTTATTGCTACTTCCTTCACTCTACATTACACACTAATTTATTATTTCCCCCTGCAAATGTCGTCGGGGTATACCTCTTTCTGAACCAACAAGCAATCTTTTATTTGTATGTCATTTTTTTTTTGTTGGTTGCAATCATATCTAAATATCTGCCGGCTTGAAATTTAATCAAGTTGACTTAAAATAGATAGAACATTGGCTAATTTTCCTATTGGTAAATTAGGTTTTTACTCCCATCGAGTATAATAACAGAAGTAATCGGAGTAATTGATTTAATTAAGCCAAATGTATGTCGTAGTCTGACGTTTCCGGTCACGTAAAACCCTCTTGATGAAATAAAGCAAATGAAGATACACGCACATATAACTTTTCGTATTGAATCAATGAAGAAAGATGCGTGAAATGTTTTAAAACTGCTCTTTGACCCATAGTAATATTTGTACAAACGTTAACTAACTCAGAACAGCCATTTAAGATTCTGTGGGCGCACACTCACAATACCACAGGGATAGTAGGATATTATGTATGATACGGCTGTGTATAGTTCTTGAAGAGTATGAAGGATTTCAATATTAGGGTTTTGGATGCGTCGTCCAGAGTTCACTTGAATGGTAGGTACGGTTTTTGGGCTTCTAGACGCTTTCCTTCTACTTTGCATATTGGACTGCGTTTCAATAAACCTATTCATCGATTCCGTCTTCAATACCTTGAAACCAACGAATAATAGACCAATTTCTAACAATAGAGGAAATTCGACGATCATTTCAGATTGTCTGGACGTTCTTTCAACTGCACAATTACACCATTCGAAAACACATCTGGATATTGCAGGAAATGGAATCGCTAGATAAATCTTTTCTTATTTCCTCTCATCAGAATTCGTTCTTGTTTTAAGTTAAAACATTGAAAAATTAACTATATAACTAATTTTTCTTACAATTTAAATTTACATAGGTAGATATAATATACATATTTTATAATATGTGTTATTTCTTATTATTTTCTGTCGTAGATACTTTATAACATGCATGATAACGTTAATGTTATTTCAAACATACCTACACAATATGGTAACTTATTTCATATACGTGATGATGTGCCCAAAATACGTTCTAAACTCACACCTTTTTTTTATCGCCTAGGGTGGTCGAGATTTATTAAAGCTATATTACCATATGCTACACAGAATTTGGTGGATTAAAAATCCGCGAATCCCTCTGGTTTTGTTCAATAACAAAGCTATTATGGTATTGATTCGAATATTCTCTTTTATTAAAAAAAAAAGTCAAATATACATCCATTGCAATGTAATCACGACTGTTAGCAATGATTTCATTTCCTCAAATTACTATTGGTTTCATTATTTCTATTTATTCTACTCTTGTTTATTATTTTAGGTGGGTTTTTTTTTGTGTGTTGAAAATTTTGATACTGCTATCTATACCTACAATTTTATTTATTTAGGGCATAGTCGAGTGGGTGTTTTTTTGTGTGTGTTTGTTTGAGAATGTTATGCCTTCGACGTGATATCCAGGAACAGACCAATAGACGAGCGACAGACAGACAAAGAGAGATAAATCCTTCGAGACACAGATTACAGGATCAACGTTGCTCCTGTAAGATGCTGCAAGATTAATGACACAACGCTTCGGGACATCTTGGCATTGCAACGTCACGTAGAACAAACGCACTACTATAAAAAATCCATACAATGTGACACCGTGAAGACTTCCGTTGTCATTCGATGAGATTTCTTGTCTTTTATAGATTTCTCTGGCACCTGAGTTGGAATTAATTTTTTTTTCTATTAGCATTATAATAATCTATTCTCTTTGTTCACATATTTTATTACATTGCAATGTACTTGTTTATTATTGTTTGATGAGTGTTATATGAACCAACAGAATATACTGTTGAATGTGTATGTATGTATATTTAGGAGTTGGTTTTAGGTGCGCTTAATCCTTCCGCTGACCCTTATATTACCTATATATATCTTCTCAAAACATTGTAAAATGGAACAAACATAAGCTTAGTATCAAAACATACACAATATATAGTCGTTTTTGCATTAACGTACCAAAATTAACATAAAAGTTGATTTATCTAATATTTTATGACCATATTAATGTACTGGATATTTTATATAATACCTATAGTTATATATTATTGTTCTCACTGATTATCTATTAACTATGACTACGAACAAACGTCAAACAAACACAATAATGACACATTTATACCAAACCATACGTGTGCATATTGGTACAGTTTTGGTAAACCGTATAATTAATTGCAGTTTCACATGAAATGCAATCGAAATATGTTACGTTGCACCACATTTTTCGTTCAAATAAACTGAACTTTATTTTGTATAAAATTATAGTTAATTTTATGCATATTATGTATGTGTATCGATTAAATTATTTAATTACTATTAAATACACATTAATTTGATTGAGAACAGAAAGCAAAAAAAAATAACTGGCAATAATCATAACAATAATAATAACAACAATTTGAATTGTCATTAACCTTGATTACTTGGAAAATTACTGACGGGTGAAATCCTATTTTCGTTTTAATTAATTTTACCATTTCATTTGCATTTAAAGTACAGAAAACTTGTTGGTCGCGTGTGGGTTTATTATTATTTTGAGAACAAATGAAAATACAAATGTGTATATGTGTAGTTATGCATGTATTTTATATTGTCAATACATATACATACATACATGAATATTGTAGTAGTAGTAGTAGTAGTAGTGACGCATTTTTTTTTAACTTATCTTTATCTTTGTCCGTTATGCATTCATAATTACTAGTAAATTATGAGAAATAACTACTAAAATAAATTTTTACTGACAATTGGAATGTTTAGATACCATGCAACGGTGATTTTTCGGTGACATAGTCCTTTTGAAATAACATAGGGACTGTAAAAAAAAGCGTGCAGTATCTTGGCTTTAGGGAACGATAATTACGAAGTGAAAAACTGCCCTCAATTTGCCCAGTCACGACATGTGCCTTATTGAAAATAATTTACATTTACTAAAAACGTGTCTTTAAGTAAAAATACTTCTACTTTTCAATTTAGAAAGTAAAGAATTCTTACTATATGTAGCTATTTGAATTTCCTTGTCAATTGTATCAAAGATAATCATATACCACACATTTACTAAATTGGACGATTTTTACAATTCCTTTTTACAGCAACACAGCCTGAGGCTGTCCATCTCATCACAGTTGTACTATGTTCAATTCTGGAATCGCTATTCGACTGAAATTTGGTGAAACTGAATCCAGTAATCTTATCTAAGAACGATTCTCGTTCAGGTTCAACTGTGTATTAGGTGGGACAAATGGACCTATTAGATTATTGATATATATCCCTCATATCCCAAATACATGAGCGGTGTTGTTTGAATGTTCACTACTACTAGGTATTGGTATAAGCAAGGGGGTGGTATGTCATCGTTGTCGTCGGCTGGTTTATGATGTGACCGCAAGGGTTCTCGCATAACTTGTTCCATCAATGTGATTGCGATAGCGTTCGGACGTTTCCATTTTCAGATTTATCTCTGCGCTACATTGAACAGAACTATTACTACCACCGCCATCATTGAAGGGCGAAGAAATGTAACTTTGTGTGTAGTATATATCACGATTTTACTATGATCATGTTGGTTATTTCAGACCCCACAGTATTTTCTATATTTTCCGGGATGATGAAGGTTTAAGGTGGTGAACCGCGAAATATACGTTGCATATTAAAAATAGTCATCAACAAAGATGCTATTAATCTTAGCGACTTGATAGGGTAGCTGTCATTTTTATATCTGACAAAAAATTGAACGAAAACTTTATCATTAATTTTCCTCTTACGTTTTCTTTTTGCATTCTGACGAAAGTGTTCAAAAGAAATGATTACAAATATGGAATGGGACTTAGTACTGGTTAATAATTTCCTTTTAATCCTTAGACAATGTAAAATTCACTTAAACCCCGTGTAGGCGTTGTCAAGTAAAGTACTTCAACAACATCAGTAGCGGGAGTGAAAATTAATATATTCGAGACCAATTTTTCACTTTGTCTTATAAAAATCCATATTACTTTGCTAAATGGATGTTAATTAAGTTTAATAAAAACTCAGTTTCAGATTTTTCATTTAGATTCGCCTGCAGCAAAACTGCCGAATTAGCTATGTGTGAGTGAATAACTGTGCTATCTATACACAGTCTTTTGGCGGAAATTAAACTTTGAATTAAAATAATTTTATATAGGCATTTAATTGCTGTCTAAAGTAATTATCTCAGCTTGTTCGTGAATTCAATTCTAATTAAAGAGGATGGGCGTTTTTGTTTTTTTTTTGTTTTTTAGAAAACCGAAAAGAAGAAAATACGTACTCATACTATATAGGTACCCCTGGAGGTTTTGTGCTTGTCTAATGGATTTATCTTTTTATCCATTATAGGTTTCTTGTAGACGATTCAATCTAATTATATTTGTCACATTGTGGTTCTCCTACATTGTCGATATTTTGTGAGGAACGTGATGCATTAAAGTGATAAAAGTAACTGTCTGTATAAAAGTCTATTAGTTGTTTTTCTATTGTTTTATATTGTATTGTGATAGAGATGTTACTTCAGATATTCCAAGTGGAGTAAATAGGTATGTACCTGTCATAGCTTAACCGGTATTAAATGTATAAATTATTAATGGTTTATAGCTTAGGTAGATAACAGTCATACATGGTTCCCAAGCGACCGATTTTAATTGGATTATATGCTTGCTATAACACAGGCTACCACTCTATTGGTATTACCGACTTCTACTGAGTATTGTAATCACTTATTACAATATATTATCAACTATGTTGGTCGTTATCATTTTCATTCAGTCGACAATGCATTATAATAAACAATCTACTTCTCTATAATATTTGAAGCATTTAGCCACCACACATAATATAATGGCTTATAGCTATCTAAATTTAGTTCCATTTAAGTGATAAACTGTTCTTTCTTTACACTAAAGATATAAATTACAATATTACAACATATTTATATACCCCACCTTAATGATACTTTATTTGCATTATGTCGTGGATAGTGCGGATAATAACAATAGCAATAATTCCAGGACACGCCATTTCATCGGGAATACAGCCCCATATTTATTAGCACTATTCGATCGTATAATGCACTATATCTAGAAACATTACCCTACTCTAATTGATTCCTGGTATGGTAGTTATATCTTCTAATGAACTAAATTACAATATTATGCTTCTATCGTGTTTATATAACAAGAATTACACGCAAGATTTCTATTTTAATTTTTTGTTTTTATTATTCTATAATGATATTTGAAATTGTATCGATTAAAATAGAGGACAAATCAGATTAACAACCAAAAATAGGAGAAAAAGAAGAGAAAAGAGGATATATAGTTGATTGAAAAAGAAACTAAAAGCTTTTATCGACAAAACTTTGGTTATTATCAAAGTTTTCTTGATAATGCTGCGGATGTAAAAGTTCTATGATAGGAGAAATGATTTTATTAGAAATAGACTAATGAATGGATAAATTGGAAAATTATTTAATTCAATCCCGTATTTTCCATTTAAAATTATTCAATAGAATTGAAATATAGACTTGTTTAAGGTACTTATATAATTGTAAATATTTTTGTTAGTACGTTTTTTTTTTTCTAATTAACCAAAACGCACGTGTTATGTGTGAATATAATGTAGGTACAAGTTCATTGTCGATTATGTAATTGAAGCTTTGTTGCAGCTTAGCTAGTATCTAGTTTCGAATTGATATCAGGTAGCAAAAAAGCTTATCAAACTTGTTATAATTTCAACATAATCACCATGTATGATAGTTTATTCTCCAGTTACAGAAGCCTTTCCTGTACTTTACAGTTTAAAAGAGGTTTAAATGTCAAGAGTTGTTTAAAACTTGTAGGTATCTGATATAAAGTCTCATTAATTTAATTAATGAACTTAACTTATTGTATTAGAAGATAATTGTTTTATAGATGATTTGGAAAGTTCCGGTTATCAGTTATTTTAAACTTTGTATAAAATAGTTTTTTGTTAGTTAGTTAGTTTTAATCGAACGAGACAAGTATAAATTTTTGATTTTCTGTTTTGCTAATCAGAGCGTATTGAAATTTTTTTCGTCATATAATCTATGTCTTCCACCAAGAGTATATAAAATTAAGTTATTCATTAGATTGGGATTTGATTTTGTGAAGGGTTGACATTTTCGTAACGGTAACGTACCCTATGAATATTGATAAAAGGTATGTGACAGGTTTTTTCTTCATATGCGAATTTGTGTGTACGGCTGGCTATATGTATATTTTGGGTAGATCCAAAAAAGGATGCTATATATTAATACATGGAATAATTTGTCGGTTTGTGGCTCGGCAGTGAAATGTACGAGGGTAATTGAGCGCTTGTAAATGGATCTCTTGTCTAAAACGAACGGAGACAAAGGGTTTCTATCTTACCAACCCAGTTGCCCGCTAATTACACGAAGAAACCATTGTTGCGTAAGGGTTTACTCTCTCTCCCGCTTCGGGAACAATTACCCAATTACCTTCGTTGCTTGCTCTTATTTCCAACATACACTACAGAATTTGCTACAATTTTCTAATTTTAATTCAGACGTTTTCCCTTTCCAATTGTGTCGCTGAGAATTACATTCTATCTGGAACTAATTGCCATAGTCGTCCCTGTTTCTTTAACTACATTGTCGACGAATTGAACTGTAAATGTCAGGTAGAAAAATGTTACTTTAATTGAGAAAAAAATTTGCTCAATTATTCATCAGTAGAGACTTAATATTAGCTCATTTATTATATTCATTAATGGATGTCTTTTGATCTTGCCTAACTATGTTTACTATGCACACTGGATAAAGGACGGAAAAATCTTGAAATATCCGCTTTTTGCATTCTAAATGAACCCCAAACTTGTAAACGACAAATATTCATAATTTAATTTCATTTTAACTGATAACAAGACTGTCTCTTGTTTTAACAGTACATTCTTGCGATAATAAAATGAAAAATTTCATCCATTTTCTAAATCAAAATTAATAAAGGCTATACTTGAAGAACCTCCATACACATGTGATTTATGAATACTTTGAAAATTCAACTTAAAAAAAGAGTTCCCTCTTGAGACATATGCAAAGAACGACTATGTTCTGTACAAAAAAAAAAAAAAACAAAAATTACAAGAATTTACATCAGATATTACTGCTTGGAAAAGTTTTTTATATAGCGTCGGTATTTACAATTTTCAGCTCAAATTCAACTTGAAATTAAGTTCATGCAGAAACATTATCCGTCAAAACATTAATTATTCCCCGTTATTTTATATCTCCTTTTTCGAGATCTCCGAGAAAATTAAATTTTTGACTTGAATTAATTCGAAACGATTAGTTATTGTAGCCCTAGATTTACTGTGTACATGGTTTTTTTCTCAAGTCTTCGTTGCTTGCATTTCATCGCAGCAGTACGATCTGTTAGATTTTCAGTGTCCATAATTTCAATCTGAATTTCCTAATAGGTATAATAGCGCTAGGCTTCGATTTCGACTGAAGAAATCAACAATTTCGTGAATCAAAAAAGTCACAATGAAAAGTCTTGCCTCAAAGGAACTATTAATAATAATAAGTCAATTTTGATTCATAATAGAATTAATGCAAGTAATTGAAATCATAAGATTGTAATAGAACTTGTTTTCTTAAATAGAACACTAACTTTTATTGTCTCTTTTCTTATCGCATTTTCGTATATTAGATTTTATTTCGGCCTTTTTTTATATATACCTACATTTGGAATATAGGTAAAACGTAACAGCCCGATAAAATTTAGTATTTCCCTCAATAAAGTCTTTGAATCATGTCCACTAATGGAGACTTTGTATTTCCAACCACAAATACACTAAATTTTCGATTACCGAGAAATTGTGTCGCAACTCAAGATAAATCGGTTCTTTCAGAATTTTATTAGTTTAGATAGGAAATGCTATATTTATTGACCTCTATCTATCTATATATACATCGAGTTTTTGTAGTTTGTGTAATAATTTCCGAGTCTTCTAGTTTCGATTTTTTGAATAATTGAGTTATTGTTCAATGAATATCATAAACTGTAAAGAATTCCCTACACCATTGAAGATTTGTCGTGAAAAATTGATCACTGACCTGTGTAACCGTAATATTCTCAAACACAAGCCATTCTTACCATTGGGTGTGACCTTTTTTTTCTTCATTTTCTTTCATTGAAGTCTTCTTGCATGGACGATAGTCATTAAGTTTCGTAATTAAATCCATTTACGTGCCAGCTCAGTTTATCACACGTCAACAAATAATAATTCTACTCCGCCCAGTTGTTGTCAGTTGGGTTTGTATTATTTTACAAAGATACTATAGTAACTTTTGGATGTCACAAATAAAAGATCAAAACAAAACTCAACAAGGACTAGTGCAAAAAATGTCTCCGTCAAGTGTTCTTCTTTATTGTTGGTTTTATCTTGGGTGACGATTGTTTCATATGTGAAAGTTGTATTAAATTTTGTTGTAGAGAGATTTCTGTTTTGTATTTCATTTTTCTACGTATGGTCGTTATATGTGACGACAAGGTATAACAGAATGACGATTTTATACTCGGTTTGAAACATAGAATGGTTATAAAGTTGCACACACAGTTGCATCAAATCATCCTGTGTGGAAAGTGTTTTTAGGAGCGATTTTTAATATGGAATAGTATAGTGTTAGTTCGCGTCATAATGCCGTGATGTAGACCACCTGGATTTTTACGACATTCCATTATCTCGTCAGCGTACTCCCTTCGCTCCGGTACTATATCAAAACCGGAATTTACATTTTAACCTCACGAATCCGCACAATGTACCTTTTATGATTAATCCACATGTTTTACGATAGGCGTATGTACGTAGAGGGGGAAGTGAAATTTCAAAAATGTTTTCCATATCATATGGGAGCCTCTTGTTAATTTACGAGCATCGATCTTGTTTAACCAACACGTACTGCACAGTATTTTTTCCAGATAAATTGTTTTATTTACCGGAATCGTTGTATTGTTATCCTAATTGGTTGACTGATCATTTTTCGTACCAGTAACAAACGAATTGTCCTAGATTTTATCATTAATTTGTAATTCGTTTTTGAAAATATTCTTTGACAATTTTCTTTCTCACACTTGACATTTTTACTGCGTTGTAGAGTTTTTTTTTTAACGGTTTTTGCAGTGATCGTTTATATCGCTTCAACCAAAACCGAAACCTATTAGAATGTTTGAATTTAATTTTAACGGAAAAATGGGCCCCGTTCCCAATCTTCTCACTAAGAAAACAAGTTTTATTACGAAGCGTTAATATTACCTGCCCTATCATTTGTGGGGTTATATGATGAATGAGATCAGGCGCAAGCTTTTCAAGATAGATTTATGATGTTGGCTTAAAAAATACGCGTCGAAAACCGCCGACTGTTACCTAAATTCTACTGATAAAGTTTGATAGAATAAGTGGTGGTGATGAAGTTGAATGGATCTAAGACAAAGAGAATAGCATTTATTTAACCGAAAATATGAAATAATTTATTAACCATGGATGTCTGAAATTGTGTGTGGCACAAGCTAATTTGACTGAAACTGTATGTTGATTTCAATATTTCTAGACAAATTCATGCAGGTATTTAATATCAATTTGTCTGATTTGTGTATGTCAACATTATATAAATTGATGGTGAAATAGTGTCTTAAATTAATGTCGATTATATAACTAAACCAATAAAACGTTTCGTCACACTTATAGTTACTTCGACTCTACTTAAATATTATACTGGTCGGCAGTTTTAATTCAATTTTCATAAACCAAAATGCTATTGAAAATGAACTTTGTTCCATTATCAATTAATAACTGACTGGTAGACAATTTGTTTTGGAAAATTCACAATTCGAGCAAATTCTTAATGAAATTTTGAATAGATGTTTTAATTAAAAAATTATCTGCATAATCGAAAATCCTGACCGAACATTCGGACCACAACGGTAGGTAGGTACAGCAGCAATGAGACGAAGATAAATGATGTTTCCCTGATCACAGATTATCGAGCCACCTGTCAAGCTGGTGTACAACGGTCGTGCTAAATCACCGGTAAAGCAGTGGCTGCATCTGCCCACCGTGTAGGTATACTGTTAGATATTTTTACGTAGAGTTGTCCCTAATTGATATATGGCACTGCAGGGACGCTGTCACCACAACCCCCCATATACCACTATACTATATACCTACCTATAGATTTTGTCCGTTACACTGTGTGTCGACTCTCGATGCTATTGATCTGAAGTTAACTTGTTTGTTTGTCCTCTGACATTTCACCTGTCGCATGGCCACTGAAACATTTCTATATTAATTATCACTAATAGCCAGTCAGTGATTTTCCAAATTCAATTCTATATACAGTTCCTGTATCGTTACGTACAAAAGTGCGTATAAATTTGGTGGATGCGCCGGGCTAGCGCGCTTTATTTGACACGAACAACACAATCTATTACAATTAGTCATTGATGCATTTTAAATTGTTACTTTAACGTATTTAATTATTGAAATCAATGAATAAAAATTCAAAATAATAGTAATAATTTCATACGCTTATCATATGGACACATATGTATAAGACAAACGTAGTAAAGTTGAGTTATAGCAAACATAAAAAGACCACACGGGAAATGTTGAAAGAACTTGTTGTAGGTGAAGGACATTATCGTGAAGCAAGTCAATAAATAATTTATTGCATTCTTACTTTACCATCTTTTATGTTACGTTTGTTTCTTATACAGTTTCTATTGTTTGTAGTCATGTATTAATAGTCAGTTTTGGAGGTGCATTGAAAGTTAGTTATACATTTGATAATTTGAAATTATCTATCTATACATACCTAGTTTAATTACAAATAACTATATTTGTATCTGTAATCGGTAAATTGAAGTAAGACGTTCAAAACTTCTTGAACATGCAGCTACTTTTGTTGAATGCTACCTAACTAATTATCAAGTATCATTAAACTCTATTCAATACACATACAAGAACGGTTGATTGGATTTAATATATACATAACATCTCCCAGGTTGGTGACGAATTACGTTGTCAACTGAATAAGGAGCGTGTTAATTTTGATTCTGTTTTTTTTTTTAAGTTTTGTTTTCTAATCGAAAAATTTGTATTCATGTCATGGTTATCAATTGAAGAGTATCTTTTAACCGAATAATTTACAACTAGAATTGAATTTTACAATTTCGATGATGGATTGAATATCCTTTTGGAACGTAGCCGATTTATCGGCCCAGTCAATATCATTACGTTTTGAACAGACTAAAAAAAAAAATATGCCTGAATCGTCGACATTCACTATTCAACCTCCAAACACCTAACCAGCTTGCATAGTCAGCCCGTACTCTCCTTCGTCCCTCTTCCTATTCTGAAATTCGCGTTCTCGCCGTCCCCGAGGCCATTCATGGTGTTCATTTATCAAATATGTTGATATGTGAATAGGTATATATTTATTATTCTCCTGAATATTCCTTATGAAGCTGAACAGTTTTGATCATATTCCCTACCGCCCCCACCATGCCCTCAAACAGAAATACTACGATTAACGTGTCAGAACCGCGCATCATTTATTATCATCAATAGAATATTTTCAAGCTGCCGGCAACATACCTACAGTAGGATATCGTTTATTTGAGTCGAAAAAAAAGTCGCAATCTTTGAATAAATATTGAAGTTTCCTTTTAGATATCTGATATATGTATATGTATCACGGTGTATTTTTCGAGTTTTGTCACCGGGGCGCGCTCAAAATCTCTTTATTTATTGATGATGGTAGTAGAAGGTGCAGAGCACGTTTCATTCCTTAATATTAAATTATGGATTATTGTTGTGAACAGTTTTCAAGTCCATTGGTGGTGTCGGTTTATGTTTCTCGAGCGCATTTGTCACTAGACTTTCTCGTCTTTAACGTTCATACAAATTTAATTTCAGGAAATTATTCGGATTTTCCGTACATCCAATATTTAACACGTAAGTGTGATAGGGGTGCTCCATCGGATCTGATAAATTTATCAATGAATTCTCAATACATTTTGACATATAGTTCATATTGTTCACTCAATCTTATTGGTTTTGCAAAGACTTTATTTTTAACTAACATATTACACTAAAAGGGTGGTTTAATGATTCATAACACCATTTTTCATTATACAGAACCGAAATGCTGTTCAATATCAACACACATGTTTTGCGGCTTACAGAACGACGAGCAAAATAAAACTGAAAGGTTTTCTATCATTAATGAAACATAATTTTTAAATTTGTTTTCCTTCTTTTCGATTATTTCCCGTTCAGTTCGTTGAATTTCAGTGACTTTGGATTACGGGATATTAGACTGTGATGCTGATATAATGTTATACAGTTCAATATAGCTGTTCAAACAAACTTTAAAAATTCAGTAGGTTTTAATCTGTTTATTCCATGCAAGTAACACATAAAAAGTTGTTTCCAAATCCTACAGTCTAAAGTTTAATGTATCAACAACATAAAGTCTGAAAGTTAATCAAAACAGCACACTTACTTTTATTTTAATTTTTTCGCCTCTTTTTATTTTAACTGACTTGTTGTTTACCATATTAATCATTTTATATAGACATACATGTATATTGGTTATTTATTTATTATTTACAAAATGGTGGGGCACATAAATAAATATCACAACGCAATTAAAACCAACGATAAAAAAATTCGTCAGAATCGTCTCTTTGTAACGAAAACAGTGAGGGGGAAAAAGCAGACAACTGGTGGTTGCTTCCAAATTGAAAAGCTTTCATTTTGCGCTCAAATCTATTTGCATTCACGTAAACTACCAGTATATCTGTAAACATCAGAGTAAAATAGAATTGTTCAAATAGTGAGAAAATGACTAAATACAAACTATCATAAATAACACTTTATTGGATATGTATTGATCAAAAATTGAATTTCTAGACCAACAAGGAAAACAAAGTAGTTAAATAGCTTCACACAGTCCAAAAACTAGTTCAAATAATAATTTAGAAATACACAAGTGAAAGTATGTTTTTGTTAATAAATTGATTATCGTCATTCTTAATTAACTCATTGTATTTGATTACATCATATATTGATGATTTTCAGTTGAATTCTCCATATAATTGCAATTTACAAAGACATATAGAATATGAAGTGGCAATTATTAACTCAATTAATTGTGCAATCGTTTTAGTAATGCCTCTACTGTCTTTGATAGCTGCATAGTCGGTATTTACAGTTGAATTATATTGGTTTTTAATCATAGATAAATTTAATGGTAGACTGTAGAAAATCCGTTGAATTTTCCATTAAAACTCAAAAAATTCATATTCTACCTACAAACATATTATCGGTCAGTTTTTTTATTAAATTGATACCAAGACGATGCAGAACCTGCCCTCTATTTTCTGTCATTACATACCCTACATTACAACACCCTTATTGTATTGAAACTCTAGAGGCAGTCTAGCTTTTTCTTCTTCATTCTTAGACGTTTGATTCTTTCAGCAAAAATTCAACAAGAACTTGTTCTACCAATTGATCAATGTAAAGTATAATTATGTAAAATAACTAGATCTTAATTGCTACTCTTTATTCACAGTCAGGTGAATAATAATCGTTTTTACTTTGTGTTAAATTTGCCCAATGATGGTATGTTTCCGATGTCTATTCAGTTATGACGTCCTGACATCGCTACAACGACTAAGAATGCGTTTTAATTTGTGGCACCGTACCAAAAATAAATTACTAAATACAATCGTTCGACTTGCAAATGAAGCATTAACGGTTCGCTCGACAAGAGTTTCGGTGAATGTCTTTAAATGAGACAACATTTTCACGGTAATGGGCCAAATTTTATTATAATCTCTAGAAAAGGCTCGAAAGGAACTTTTAGAGAAGTTTCATCTTGTCTTTGGAATTTATAACGCCGTGGGAATATTTTCGTTATATTATCACTCGACATTCGTAATTTAAATTTCTGTTTAAGAAATGATTCTTCCCCCTCACCGACAAAAACAGTATTTCATACATTTTCAACAAAGCACACGCCGCTTTGGTTCCCATTTATCTATATAACTTGATTTTATTTCAACACTGAATTATACTCTAAGCTATAGTGAAGTGTTTAATTTGTACAATCGCGATACGTATTTCTATACTGGCTAGACACATCCTTCATTAATTCAGATGTAGATAACTTCCAACTAATTACATTGAAAACACGCAACTAGATCATTAAACAATTGTAATATTTACCTGCCATACTATAATTAATTACCTACTTATGGATATGACACATTTAAAAAACTCGTTTTTTTTTGTAATTTGTAAACCAAGTCGAAATCGAAAAATAGATTGAGTGAATGTTGAATTATGTCGAAATACCTTCAAGTGCTCTTTCTTGCCAAGAACGTGCTATAATTCGGCACTTGGAGGTATTATAAAACTACTTTTCTAAATAAAATTATACTCAAGTAAAAGTATCAGTAATGTTTAATAATTGACCTAAAACATTACTTCACTTATACTTAAGAATAATAGTAAATTGTCGGAAATTGACGATTAGTGTTTCATACAATACTGTTGAATATTCTACAAGCTCGCTTTTAATCCTTTTGGTCGTCTTAAACGGCTTTATGAAATAACAAGATTACCTCCAGGTGTGCGAACTGTTGTCGAGTTGGTCTTAATCCCACAACTGTTTATGTTGCAGATCCTCCCGAGATCACCATGAAACCTCGGAATCTACAAGTCAAGGCCGGTGGTATTGCTGCTTTCTACTGTGCCGCAAAAGGTGATCCGCCTCCAGTTATCCAATGGAAGAAAAATGGCAAAAGAGTATCAGGTCAGTTTAAAAATATACCGAATATACCGAAATTTCCAAAATATCAGGAACTAAATCGTAGTTTTTTTCTTTCCACTTTCTTCTTCGGTATTCGGATGTTGTAAATAAATTATGTAGGTATATTTTCGAACAATTTATTTTAGTCTTTTTTGTAATCTTGGTTGGCGAGTTTCCTGATATTTTATATTGTGTGTTTTGTATTCGTATTCGAGGGAATACTGTAAATAGTACACAACAAAAAATTATTGTTATTCCCGTACTTTACGCGTTGGTTTCATTCGCCGGTATTAGATTTCCTTGAAAGGAATCTTCCACAGTTCTTCCTGTTTCTATTAACTTAGAAGTTGGCTACCAAATTTGCGTCAATTTTCAGTTGAATGGTTAGCGAACTTATAAAGATTCTGTATTTCTCTATTTGTATTTCTATTTTAACAAAATATCAAATAATCTGGAATCATATTGGAATTTGTAGACATAGTCTGTTTCAAAATGCCTCCTAGTAATTTTACTGGAAATCGTTTGATTCATAACCTTGTCGAAATTTTTTTTCCGGGTCCTATATCTTTCTTCTTAGTTAGGAAATGCTGAATGTAAGTCACGTATATAAAGTTTGAGGTTTTCTTTCAGGCTCCCAGACTCGATATCAAGTGAAAGAATTTCCAGACGGTGGAGCTTTACTACGAATAGAGCCCGTTAAAGTTGGTCGGGATGATGCTAACTACGAATGTGTGGCCGAAAATGGGGTGGGCGATGCCGTCAACGCTGAGGCCACGTTGGTAGTCTTCGAAGGTAAGTTGCTTTTGACGATATTTTCGACTCATTGCGTAAACTTGGGGGAAAAACGAAAATTCAAGTTCAGTTTTCTTTGCCTGTGTATTTTGTTTTCAATGGAATGACCCATCATAGCTGAATGAATAAATACGTAAACTTTGCAATATCTAGTCGTTATGAATGATAACTGGGCGTTGACTATTTCTAATCCCAGATTTGATATAAATTTGGAACTTTGACGGAGCTTTTCCTTATTGTTAGTTAGCTAGTGACGTACGTTAGCTTGTGTGGTTTAATATCTATCTACTTTGTGGTTCTATTCGTATTCAGATTGTGCAACCCTCAAGATCACTGACCGCGAACGGCCAATTTAATAGTCTAACTCAATTCCTGTACGGTTACGTTGTTACTGTGAGTTCTCTCTGTGATGTTTAAACGCTTGTTTGTGGCTTTTGAACAATAGTCTTGGTCTTTAATAACTACATGCGACTAACCGGAATTCGGAAACAAATAACTTGGTTAAATTCCATCCCGCTAATACCGTTCGCCTCTTCTCTTAGTTTGTATTATGTGAATAGATGAATTAAATCACATTTGCTTTCAATTTAATAACGTTATCATTTTATATTAAAATCAACCATATTAAAATCTGCCAGTTTAGACGTTATACCAGCTTTCACTTAGTTGGTGGTGTAGGTTTTAGAGTATAGGTCATTAAATGGAATGTAATTAGTAATTGTAATTTATTAGACCACTATTATCAGTCCCTTTCTCATGTCGACTATTGTTGATTAGTTCTGGCGTCGAAACATACAATTAGATTATTGCTTATTATGAATTGTGGCTTGGTTACCAAGTTCTGTATTTCGATCGGTGGGAAAACTTGACAAATACATCAAGTTTCAGTCATTTCATTATATTATAATACATACCAATAAATTGATTTATTTATTTAAATACGAAAATATCCGAACTACTAGTCTAATATTAAAACAAATTAAAATTGTGGAAAATGGTTTATGTCAGTATAAAGGGGTTAACACACCTTCTGACTTGGTCGGCCCGACATGACCTCTAACAAAAGGGGACATTACACTATAATAGATCGTGGACAAATAGGTACAGTGTATATAATGTTTTATACACTCTATTTCACACAAAACTTACATTTCTTGTAAACAGGAGTATTCCACTGTCAAAGCTTATCACAGATAGTACTTTTTTTCTTCCTATGACTCTCGAATACCGTCACCGATCGTTTATAGTGTAATGTCCCCTTTTGTTAGAGGTCATGTCGGGCCGACCAAGTCAGAAGGTGTATTAACGCCTTAATTGAAGCAAAAATAACAACAACAACGCAAGATCTATTACAATTTCATACATTTTTAATACAATAAAAAACGCCCGTAATTGTGGCACTTAATAGTTATGGAAATGATATAAAATTTTTATTACCTGTTAATCTATTCGAAGAATAAATTAATGCCATGAATGAGAATCGAGTATTTTTTAGGCTAAAATATAAATTAGAGTTAGTTTTAATTAAAAATCAATGAGTAGATAAGAACTCTTTTGCAAATATACCTATATATGTCTTGATTACCTATTCCAACTTGCTTATATAAAAACTCACTTATTTTTGATTAAATAAAATATCTCCCTTTATTTTCACTGACAGTCTGTCAAGACACGGAAAAGACAGAATATTTTTGTTTATATCACAATTTTAGATTTCATTTTTCCGGCTCTCAACATCACCATCATCACCCACCCCTACCAGAATTTCAACGTTAATATTTATTGCATATTAACATTATTATTGATAACTTAGTTGTCAACGAAATTCAATATGTGTTTAATGGAAACGTACAATGTTGTATAAAATAAGAAACGAATCGATAATTTCTCTCAGGTTGCTCCATTTTCGTATACTAGATGCTTCCAAAGGCTTTATAGAAACGATGGCTCGGTTCTCGTTTGGCAACAGCAACATCACCAGTTCAGGGAACAGGTGTTGACTCCCATCGTCGTCAAATTTAATTCAAGACATACAAACGCATCTTTTCCTTCAAATAATAGTAATAATAATAATAACAATAATACAGTGACAGGTCGTTTCCATCCTTATCATTGTTATTAGTGACAATAGTTCTATTGAGTCAAATTTTAATATTATTTAGATGGAAGCAATTTATTCCATTTACATACATATGTGGTAGGTATGGTTCGTTGAAGACTTCCATCAAATTAATTTTTACTAGGTCGTCGTCGTCGTCGTCTTTTTCATGTAAACAAGTAAAGGTAAAATGAGCCACCTTTATTGACATGAACCGGCGCTTGATATCGAGCTTTTAAACTCTGTTAGATACGTCCAGGTGTGGCATTACAAAAAGGTATAAGACTTGAAATTAAAGAACAATAGCTGCGAAACTCAAACGGACTTTACCGAGAATTGGGAAATGTACCAATCTTCTTTCGTCTCATATGAATTATTCAGATTTCTCATTAGAATCATGAATCTAGATTAGGTTAATGCATATTTAAAGTGATGTTATTAACTTAATCAGCAAATGCAGTTAAATGTACAATAATTACTAGACGTTCTGTCATTAATAGTTAATAAAATAAAGGAAAAAATTACATATAGGTATATATATAAAATGTAGGTATGTAGTGACTGAAAGCTTCCAACTCAAGACATTGAGTCTTCCTGCCATTTTAAAACTGTCATTATTAATACCCTGCAATGTTGGTGGTGGTGGTGGTAGAGAGTGAAACATTCAGCCCAACACTCGGAGTTAATATGTGTCGGCTCCGGAGAAATATTGGTCGCGTTCGAATCATATTTTAAAGTCAATTCTATTCAGTATGGCAAAACGTAAGGAAAACGTATTCCAGAAGCGGAAAAGCTGTGCGGCTCTCGATTTCAACTCTATACTTATGTTAAGGTTCCACCAAGAACAGGACCGGCATTACATAAACAAGTACAAGGAACCATGTCCTTTTAGGGCTTATTGTAGAAATTATCGAGTAAAACATCATAAAAATGATCGTTATGTAATTAATTAGGAATATTACATTATTTACTTTTTATATTGATTGGAATTTTTAATGTGGGTACATTTATGTGAAGAATAATGTCAAAATACGGGGTCAATAATGCAAAAAATTATTTGTTGTATAGAAATATGATTAATGATCTAGTAGTGCCTGATATGAATACGAAAAATTTTGAGAAAAACATTGTTGTAAATACGGTCCTGCCGCCCCTTGTGCACTGTTTTACTTTACATTCATAAGTAGGGTGCTGGCACTATTTCATATCTGCTACCTACATCTGACATTCGCGCCGCATGCTTCATTTCAAAATACCATCTTTCATTCCATTCTTTCTACATTTACATTTTAGCACGCCTTTCGTATTTTTTACAACGCCCAATGTATCATGACAGTTCTGAGTCAGAAAAGATTTCCAAAATTCTAAAGAAAACTTTTTCAAGTGCCTGTTCAAACATACATCTTTTACTTAAAATACAGACAAACTAAACTTACCCTATCATCACCATATGCATATGTTGCAAATCTGCAGTATTTCATTCCCCCTATTTTAAATTTTGATTATAATATACTCTTGTAGATTATTTTGCAACAATTACTTAACGATAATCTATAAACATGGAAATATCTCTTTAAAAGTTTTTCGACAAAAATGATATACATTTGACAATTTATGACAAGTGGTACTGATCCGATTAATTTTTATATTTTACTACAACGATATTAGCTATAAAATTGCCGACATTTCGTATTGTATTTATTGGTTTTTGTTCGAAAATATAAATTTTATGTTGTTCAATTTAAAATGAAATGCCAAATTAGCATTATAAACTAGAAATAACGTAAACTGTTCGATTATTGTTGCAATAATAAAAATAGACGAAATATAGTAAAATTTCTATACGGTAAAGCTCTAGAAAGATTAAAAACTGAAATATTATAATATAATACACTAATATTGATGATTTTCTCCTGTAATTGCAAAAATCGTTTAGTCATACGTACCTATTTATTATTAAATATTAGGTATTAAAATTTCGTTTTGATTTGGAGAGGATTGCCAATAAAAATAGATCATTAATTGTACGATTTCAATTACAGTAGCACACCATTTGTAGTCTAATGGTGGATGATAATGTTTTCACTACAGTTCTTGTTGGCGTCTATTCATCACTCTTCTTTTTAATTTTCTTTATACTTCACTTGCGTCGTTCATTATTTGAAATCTGATTAAATTATTCTCTGCCGATAAGCTAAGTAATTAAGGGAATGATCATTATCCCGGTTCTTCTTCGATCACACAGAAGGAAATCGACGCCAAACACATTCACAATTTCAGTTTAGATGTAAACTTGCAATTAATCAGTTTCAGTGTTTTCCTTGACTTCAAGTCAAGTCATGGCTTCTGTCTCGTCTCTCGCTCTCTCGTCCTTTAAAACGATCTCTTCTTATAATAGAACATTCCCACTTCTATCCTTCTATACAATCGAAATCATTAGAAGTAAATCGAGTTTTACGCTGTACTTGCTTTGTTGTTGTGTAGATAAATTAAATAACAGTAAATTTCTTGACTGTTTACAATTGTTATTCGGTTTGAAAATGGATAAAGTTAAAAAAAATATTTAATTCGATCAGTTGATGTAAGGCTCTGATATTTTTTCCATTAGCAAAAAACTTGATCGAATATAAGATCCGTCTGTGACTTATGAAATTTTTAAACTTATAGATATAGTGCGTATCACATTCTTCAATAGATTGAAGGTGATGTTAAACCGTTTGGAAAATAATTCACGCCAGTAAATCGGGTATACGAAAAAGATTAAAGGTAATCCTGGAAAATGGCTTTTCGAAACACTATTTTTCAGGTAGAAGGGGAGAGACTTTAATGTAGACGTATCCCTGCAACCTATTAACTATTAAAGCCAACAGATATTAACGGTACGGATCGCTAACTTGAATATTTTATGCGCGTTACCGCTGTTCATAACCTTGTTTACTGGGTTATATGAGAGAGTATCAATCACCGGAGTATTCTCGTCTAATTCAACGCTCTACCTGAAAACTTTCAAATTGATACTCACGTATGCAACAAAATTGCTACATAAAATCCATCCTAATTAACAGTGTCTCTCAGACTTGCTTCTAAACAAGAAGTCTTACCAAACAAATTTTCTCAATTAATAAAGTTGATGTGTACATTACGAAAGGCAGATGTAACTGAAAGCGTGTCTAGATTTCACTGAAATTTAAGAAAAAATATGCATAAAACCCACCGAGCTTTTTTTGGACACACTATAACTAGTAAATTCCCGATAATAAAGACTGGAAAACCTCCAATGTGATAAAATAACGTATAGATTCATATATTTTTAAAACATAGTAGTATAAGAATGCCTCTCAGATTACGTAACAATCAACGCATCCGAACAAATCATTGTAATTTGAAGAGGCGCCCCATAATAACGAGTTTCATTCCAAGCATTCAGTGCGGAACTCTTGACACCAGCAATTCGGTGGCAATTTGGCTAAAATTCCTTTCTCTAATAATGATATCTTCGCATAGAATTCGAGGTATAGAGTTAAACGGACCGACAACCGTCGCCGCCGCCGCCACCACCACCGATACTACTACTGCTACACCATCTACCACCGTTACTGCTGCCGGAAAAGTGTTTATTTATTACTCCCTCGAATAATGGAACAATTGTAACATTTAATAGTCGACGGCAATGTGTTCGAGATAAACCAACCACATCTTACCGAGTAATTTATAGAAACTGTAATTTATTGTACTGATTTCAAGTCAGAAAGTGTTGTAGAGATAAAATTAATTATTACAAGGAATCTCAAGAATTATTACAATATAACGGTAAGATTGAACAAAAACTCGCAGAGAAATATGTATATGAGGATCTGAAAGTTCTAATAACTTGATAATCTTATTTCTGCAAAGTGTTTGCTCAGTATGCTGTACGCTATTATCAAAAAAATTAAAGTTTAAAGAAGTACATCGTGGGTCGAAAACGTGATATATAAAATGGAGAGTCATCACTAGTTCTTCATTAATCTAATGCCTTGTTCCCATATCATCAGGAAAGCAAATGTGGCATAGTGATTGCTTATGTATTAGTTGGGGAAACTAAATCTTATTCTATAACAATAAAGACTTAGCAGTAATGAAATGATAACCTTTTTGTATTTTCGTCAATTACCACAAATAAGAAATAAGTAACACGTAATGATAATCAAGAGACCATTGTGAAAACTTTTGTGGGACATAAATTCACTAATTGATCCCTGCTTGCATCTGGCAAGACCACAGACGTGTTAGTAGTTGGTGACATCCGATTCCCGCGGTGTATATCTCAAACCAACTGCATTTCCATCACTAGCATGCCAGTAGGTATGGGGATGATGCAACACTGGCTGGCATCCCACCTATCAAATGGATATAATAAAGCACGGTCGTATACAGAATACGTGCCTTTGAGACATATCACGATCATTGTCTAAATTGCTATCACTGTTCGGTGAGATTTACCTTTTACAGTTAGAAAGAATTTTTATGTTCCCCTTTTGTACAGTTAAATGTGTGTTCATTAAATAGAAAGTTGGTTACATCGACGGCTTACTGAAAGGACCACGATCCATTCTTAATTTTGATCATGAACTCCTATGTGTCACTAAAGTCTCTGTGAAGGGAAGTGCGGAAATAGTTCGGATACTTTGCCAGTACAAATAATTATTATCATATTTATTATAAGTAACTTAAGGTAAATTGTTTGTTAACTGGAAAACATTTATTTGTTTTTTTTTCGTAGAAATATATCTCAACAAAACTTCGATATGGGAAATTGAAATATTTTACCATATTTATTCGCACAAATGAATTTTAATGAAATCATATTTTGAATACTTTTAGCAAAAACATTTAAAACAAAAATGCGGGTATAATAATGATATTTTAATATTAATTTTTATTAAAATATCTAAATATGGGAGTAAGAAACTTTTTTTTATTGTTAACAATTCAAATTAAATTAAAAAATACGTACCTAGGTATATAATCTCTTGCAAATCATATTTTTCCAGTTGATGGCAATATTTTTATGATAAAATAATAAATTGCAGTGAAAAATCGGGAAAACTTGAAGGTAAAACAACTTAATTCTAAAATTTTATGCGTATTCTTGCAAGTTGTTGGTACTAAATTGAATAATTCACCAAAAATGATTATAAATTAAAAAATCGATCTGCAAAATTAATCAAAAAGTTCATTTACAAAACATTGGCATGTGCTAATTTCATTGTTTCTAAGCGACATCCTTTCTCGTCCTTTTCAATTCGTCTTTTTATTTCCCTTCCAGTTATAAAATTTTATTTTGAGTCGTTCAATTATTTGTTTGTATCCTAGTACTACAGTAAAATTAAAAACGAAACAACAAATGAAAAAAAAAGAAAAGGCCAGAAACACAGCTACAAAGAAATGAAAGCACAACGAAGGTTAAATAAACATCGGGTGTATGTCTGGTAATTTACGTGAAGAGCAAATTCTTGGAGGGTAAAGACGGTAGACAAGCTGTACGGCGTACAATTTCCCGGTGTCCATTAGTGTAATTGCTGGAACTCGACCCTAACTGGTACTGTGTTATCAGTATGCACGTAAAAGATCTTCAAACAACATATATTCTACATATATGTATAGGTATATGAAACAACTGCCTGTTTTGTTCAACCTGAAACTCATATTTTTCCCCATTTTCTATTGTTAATATTATACGTTTGCACTTTTTACGTTATGAATTTCGTTTCAAGTCGACGATTAACTCAAGTGGAAATAATAAGAGACGATAACTGTAAGGAGTAATGGCAAGTTTTTTTTTTCATTCTTTTCATCTCCCCATTGTATTTAGATTTATCATTTTGCTGTCTTTGCCGCTTATGATCGAAATAATTCATTAAAATATATAAGCAATAGTAATTTACTTGCAAATCTAATCCTTCTCATTTTGCCTGCCGGTATTAACTAATTAATAATTGTCGAGATAAATTTGCTAGATACTCGGATGATTTAGAGCCTGTAATAAATACACATGCGGTACAGTTGACGGCATATAAATCTCTTAGATATTTAACCGAAAAATGTTGAGAATATCAAAAAAAATAAAGGAACGCATCAATTCGATAAACGTGCTTTATTTATAAGATTTTCGTTGGATTTTCTATATAAATTCTTCATATATTTTGTGTTGTTTTTTTAGATTTCAAATAAAATTTTGTTCTTTTCTTTATTTCAAGAATGTTCTTACGATAGCCTCTATGTATTGGAGGACATATGTACCTGGGGATCGTCCACATTTTGGTCTCTATGGTTCCCATGGCTGATATCTTTGTCATTTAATAAGTTAGTTGAGAAGTTTGTGCACGAATGTTAGATGAAACTTTACGAAAACTGTCGTAAATTAATACAACCAATAATATTACGGACAGAGTTGAAGATTTTCAAGTCTGTAGCTGTATATACTATCTCTCTCCTTTTTAGCAACAATAGTCCACTCTAAATAATCTTATTACAGTCAATCTTTCGGATAGCAATTAGTTGTTTCATTGAATAGTAGAAAAACTCAACCATTTGCTATTTCTACTTTCGGAATACGTTAAATTTGTTTAGATCATGCTTCCTCAGCTGTATTATAAATACGCTTTTCGGTTTTCACATATCTACCTACCCTTTGTGGGCACATACATATGTATATTACAATATTTATATTCGATTAGCTTCGTAAATGTAGTATTTTGGCTTATTTGTTATATTAGTTGACAGTTAAACCAAATAGCTACAAGTTGATGAGTTGAAACAAATGGAAATTGTTGACTTTGAATTAATAGAATGCATTATCTGACCATAATTAACAATTTGTGAAATTTACTGAACCGCCACTATATTAGGATTCTACCATTTGGTTCATCAATAATTCAACCGAAGGTATTTTAGTAAACATGCCTTAGGTACTAGGACTATATATCTTTGAAGTAATTGATAATAAAATATATATCATATACAGTACAAACTAGAAGTTTTTATGATTAAAAAAAATTAATCTGATTATGATAAAAATAATTATGGGTTACTTCAATTAATTGGAACTGGCTTTTATTAAACTATGAAACGGTTTCAATCTACAGGTTCGCCAACGAAATTAAATTTTAATGATCACTATTCATCCTGATTTGGTTTCATGTAATTATCCTATCTACCTCTTTCTACCAACAAAATTATTAAAAACGTTATCAGCAATATTTTATATTACGCGAATTTAATTCCAAAATAGCACCATTTCTCAATATAAACAAAATCCTGTACCTATATAGTAGGAATATTTTGTTAGTAAATTTGCATTCTCATAATAATCGAATCATTGACTATTAGTTTCTGGCCAATAACAATTTTAGTTGCATATTATTTATACAGTCCTGTCAATTAATAGGTATGTGGAAAATATTTAGAAGGATTTGCAATTTACCGATAATAGCTTTTTCGTGTTCAAACAATTTTCACAATCCAAATTATATTTACAACAATTTTGAAGATCTAAAAATAAACATCCAGATTTCAAACTTCTACGTTTAGTTCATTTCGAACAGTTTAATTTTAATGGAAGAAAAAAGTCACAGATAAGTGACAATTGTCAAGTTCAATTTGGTAAGCAACTCGAGAAATGCTATAACGATTGTTAAAAGTTACCTTTTGATTAGGTTTTCTATGGGAAAATGTGTGCAAATCTATTTATTGGGATGTTTTAATTAACATTTTCTATATCGGTCAGATCTTCAGTTTTTTCGCTTATTCTCTATTAGCTTTGTAATTACTAAAAGTCCTGTTGGGTTGATTTTTTCCGAAAATTGCTGTAAGGTTATAGCTAATTTATCGCATTTTTGAAAATTTCGCTTGAAATTTCTCGTTACATCCGGGTAGTAATCTCGATTTTTGATAAAAGTCTAATCTTAAGGTGCATATACACGAAGAAATATTTCTCTCCTAACATTTCTCTTCTACAGGAACGGATCTGTAATGAAGCTCATAAAGCTTATACTTCAGGGTCCTGGTCTTGGGGGCCCCGGTGCCTACTTATAATAAAGTAGAATTTAATACTAAGAAGCAAAAGCAAGGGGAACAGCCTTCTTGGCAAGAGTGAACCAGGGATGCTGACGACGTATCAGTGATATTGGTAGAATGATGATTAAAAAAAAACACAAATTGATCATACTGATTAAGTTTCAGGACCTCCTGAAGCTTAAGCTTGGTAATACAATCTGTCTTTCTTTTGGTGTACGTCATTGAGGCGCCACTCACAAAACATAAGCTTCAAGGCTTCTCAAAGAACATAAGTTTCAGGGCCCCCAAATGCCTAGATCCGCTACTTCCCTTCTATCACGACAAATAAACGGGTAAAATAAGGAGGAAACCATCCTTTCACTGTGTTTTAGCAAGAGCGGGGAAAAGTGTATACACACCCTTAATGCATAATATGATTTATTTGTTAAAACAGTTTATCTACACCTCAATGGTTGTTCGTTCATTGTAATCGTTATCATTTATTTTAAAGATACGTGTAATACTTTCAAAATAATTTGCTTGCATATTTATCATTCTATTGCATTCAAAAGTTCGCTAGTATATAATTTACTTAAAACTTTGTTACATTAAACAACAAAAAGAAGCAAATTACGCGTTTACATTTCAAATAAAAATGAGCTTAAACCGCAATTTAAACTTATTCTCGTGATATATCTTGGGGCTTTTATATTACAGCTCACAAGCTATCTCCCCAAGAGGACGCTAACGTAAAATAATTACAGTATCATTTGTGACATATCAAAGAAAAGTAAAATTAATCGTAAAACATTATTTTCGTTTTTACAATTGGTTTTTTTTTCCAAGCTCATAAGAAATATGCAATAATTGTAAATTATGATTTATTTTATTTAATTTGAAACACGAGCAGATTATAATAATTGTTATAAATCTCATAATTTATACGAATTGTTACTTTAATTCAAAGCAAAGATACACTTAATACGGTCCTGTTAGACGTTAGGTTGCCTGCCAGTGTCATGTTGATGGACTATTGTGCGGTTACAATGGGTTTATCACGTTCTATTGTGTTGGCAATGTCTCTTTGTGTCGACTCTTGCGCTATGCAACATTTGCTCTGGACTTTTGATACAAATCATCTGCTACAAACTTGCCATCTTAACCCACCCATTTAGTTATTATATTATCAGGAGACTGACCTGAATTTCGACTAATTATACAAGGGGTGGCTCTAATTTATCAACAGTTATTAATAGCCGAGTAATGGTAATAAATTGATTTGATTAGAAGTTGCCAAAAATACCAAAAGCACCTGTTTTTTGCTAACAGAAAAGACAAAATCCTACCACTAACCAATTGTGACAAGACCGAAGAAAACAATTGAGTAAACAATTAATTCTTTTGGGGAATAATTTCATTTCGTTTTATTATTATTGTTATTATTATTTAATAATAAAATGAATTTAGAAACGGAAATGAAAAAGAAACAAATAACGCCGACTTTTTAATTTTGATGAATGATATTGGATCGCATAAACTCTTGAAGCAGAAGAAGGAAAACGTCGTTGACTTGTACCCGTACCCTGGCCGCAATAGCAAAAGTGATCCAATTAGTCTGGATTCAATTACCACAAAAACATTACGAATTTTCTTTCAAACAAACAACTCACTACCCCCAAAGACATTTTAATAAATTCATTATAAAATTAATAAGTGCCACTTAATCCAACTAAATCGAATTTGAGTTTTTGTCTTTCGGGCATATTTGTAATATAAATCAAAATGGGTATACCACTGTCAAACTCAAGTTCCTTTTGAATTACCATTCAAGTTCTTATAAATATTTATTTCTAGATTGAGATTAAGCAGGTAGGTAACGATTTTCATAAAGTGCGTGCTAACTACTCAATTATGTCAATAGCACGTTGTTACCATTTGAACTAAGCTGTAACTGAGCACGACCTAGTGTTATCAAGTCATCTCCATGAATATAGTTACGTGAAAGAAAGGCACAATATCCCACTATGTAGCCTAGCTATAAGGTGAGGTAATTAATTAGCAAAAGCTCGGTGTATCGACCACGCGCGATCTTAACGCCTTTAAGCTATTCTGTACCAACACAATTCCTTATGTTTCTCAACATAGTTTCTTTACATAAAGATGTGTTACATTGTTAGACTCCAACTCATTAAGTCAGCAATATCAAAGATCGTCATCATCTGTCGCCAGAATGGCCGCTTTGACCAATTCAACTAATCTACCAACATGGGAGGAGATGTGCGGTTTGAACTACTGACGGATGGGCGGAACTGACGCCTTCATCATCAGACCCTAGAGTTTACGTTCGCAAGGGTCCTACCGGGTTTCAATCTTTACATTCTCAGGCATTATCGACCCAGACATTCAAAAAGAAAAAAGAAAATCAACAAGAAGCCTCCTCCATTGATTTTCTTATGTAATTGCATAAAATTGAATCCCAATATCTCGTAACACAATGCCGAGATTCCAGAAGAAATCGTAATGAAAAAAACCACGCAATACGGTGCACGGACAGCAGTCAAAAATCAATCTAAACACATATGGCAGAACGAGTCCCTTCGACAGAATTTTTTTCTTAGATATCTTGAAAATTATATTCAGGAAGCCTCCCAAATGTCATTTCTTGTTCATCAAATAAGCTCATTCTACCCACTTCATTTAAAATGAATGTTACTTATTAAAAATGGGACGAAAATACAATACTTTGTATGATAAAAAACTAAAAAACGTCCATAAATGTTTAAAATATTGGGCTATTGCAATTTTATATTTTCCGTTGAATAACAAATTGGGAAAGATCACCACCATAACTGTACTGGTAGAGATAAATTTATTCGGTTTGCAAGTTCCAGCAGGCCGTAACGAATAGCCTTTCCTGACCCACGAACAAAACTGGACTTTACGTTCTCTGATTTATATTTTCACCAGTTACTGTTAAAGCACAGAGAGATAGCAAGTTTAATAGATGAGGATCAAATCCAAATACAAACTGATCGAAATTCTTGGCACAGAATTGTGAAAAATCCAACATCTTATACTATGTCAATAAATTATTCGAAATCTACTACACACACATATATACAAGTTGTGTAAAGTCATATTGTTGAACAAATTAGATAGAAAGTTTGAATTTAACGGTCGACCGAAATACGTACACTCTTTTCTCTGTTCAATATTATTTGATATGAAAACCTTGTTATATGTAGTTGGAAGAAGGAAGCTTTCGATGTACTTTTCAAAACACTATTATTGTGAATCTTTTCAAAAAGAATTTGAAAACTGTGCCTCCGGTTGCAGATGCGACAAGTAAAGTGAAAAATTAAATCAGGGATATATAAAACGTTATGTATGTTTATATTATATTTTAGAGGTATTTTTATGTGATGAATAATACGAAGCCATTAGAAAAGCTTTTAACGTATAGAAATCTGCCATACACCTTACTGAATTTATGAAGGTTCTTCATTTTCTTCTACCAAACCTCCTACGCAATTATAATAAATTAATATGAGTTTATAGTAAATTTTATGAACGAAAATTTTAATTCCATTCTGAATATGAATGTTTCACTTTGCCCTTATTATTATTATTTGTCTTTATATATATATATATATCACCTGCCCAACAAAATCCAGATTAAAATTTTTCTTAATTATTAAAGCATTACTCCAGTACGCCAATTTATTCGACAATCTCGCAACCAGTGCTCTTAAAAAGTAAGAGAGTATTTTTGTATGACACAGTAATGGCTAAGTAATTTCTTGACATTTTTTTAGACGGTAAATTCAACTTGAAAGCGCTTTTAATTTATGTTTACAGTGAATATTAAAATTTTTAATTGCCTTTCTTCTTCAGAAACTGACCTAAGCTGCCGTCGTTTTTTATATTCGTTTTTTATTACGCAATCGCTGTATTCTTGCTTTTATAATATTAATTAGGCACTTTTTACAGCACAAATGTTAACGATAACATTGATGCTCTAAATCCAATTAGAAAAAGAAATTCCACAAATAGGGTGCACATTTTTATAATAAATGGAAGTGATCGAATTTTGTCATAATCTAACTAAATTGTTTCTCAATCAAATGGGCAAAAATTGAAGGATATTTTTGGTTTTGTTATCTTCAAAAAATATAGCTTGAACAAAGATTTATGAAACATGATATTTTTTTAAGATCAGTCGTTGTTCGTTCGAGTTGTTCTCACATGAAGCGACGCTTTTGTCACTCACTGATTGTGGGATCTTTCCTTTTCAAGTTTTTTATCAACATAATATAAAGAGATTCGTTCCTATTAAACCAGAAATGAATGTAACACATCGACCACAAAACATCTCTTTCTGAATTCTGTATATGAATAATAGCTCGGCTCGTTAGTGCAACCTTTCACATAAACGTTAACAGAGTGATGCTGACTGTGCTCTCTTTACTGTGGATGATGATATCACAGTTTCGAGATTATATCTATATTTCATCTGGGACCAGAGACTTGGGACATATTTGTTAATGTTGAGGACATTAATTTTTATCTGAGATGATACTGGGAACTATCAAGGGACGGATTTAGCACTCCCAACTGAAAATTCAAGGCAAATACTATCCACAAAGCAAAATAATGATAACGTCACATCGCTTTATAATCATTTCCAAAATTCAGAAGATTGATTTGTCCCCAAGAAACCCTCTTTAATATCGAATTACAGCAAATTAATTCTAATCAAATGAAAAAAGGTCAATTCATTTTTCTGTTTTTTTAATTTTTTTTCTTTAAGAATTTTTCTATAGACTATCATGGAAAGTAGTAGTGCATCTCGTTTATGATTCACCTGAAAGTTGAATCCGGTGACGGTAGATCCGCCATCAATCAATGGGTCATATCCGGTGCTTTCAGGAAATGAGGAGGCTAGACGCGACCCCAAGCAGCTTTTTCAGCTGCCTTCATTCTCTAAATCTATCCACGCAACGGTTCAATTTTCTCATAATATTTTCGAAATAATTAATTACTCTGTTAATTAATTGATTACAGTGTTTCAAAGTTTTATCGGAACGAAATTTATCGAACAACTATTCGTCAAAAAAAAAACTTTCTTAAAGGCTACAAGAAATACTGCCATTAAGTGTTTTTTTTAACAGTTTCTATACAGTGAATTGGTGTTTTTTTTTATGTTGGAAATATGGCTATATCAGTCCATTTTAGATATTGGTTAAGATAGATCAAAAGACAAAATGACATTTATTTAGATGTAGGTGTTTTCTGAAAGAAATGGGCCAAATTCTATTTCTGATATACCAGGAGTAGGTATACGTATCATGGAGAAACGTTTTTAGTATAAAATTGGTCGTGACACATCTCGTTGACGTTTAAAAATTGAAAAAGCATAAATGACAACATATAACCAGAAGTATATCTAAGGAAGCCATATGATGCCAGAGCACTTATATGTAGAGAAGTATTACTCGGCAAACTCCCTCAACTACACTAAACTAGAGAATGTATCAGATAGTGTATGTGTGCATGTGAAAGTTTAGCTTTCATAAAGGTTGCTCGTCTATAGTGCAGTTTCATATTTCAACTGCACTGTTCTCCCTAATGCCTTCACGTAAAGAATTTTAATTAATATAGACTTTTGTTTTACACTGTGAGGTATAAAAATATATCATCGAAATAAAAGCTTTCGAAGTTCATGACTTTAATATTGTATTTATTAGAGATCGTTATAACTTCAATCATTGTATAGAAATGTTTAATCTTGCGTTTAAAAACTAATTTACTACCGGCTATAGTAAAGTTGATAAATAAATAAAAAAAAGGGTAACAGTCAGAGATGGAGATGAATATATATTTTTTAGGGTTTATTTTACAAAAATTTGCATTACTGCATATTTCTAGAATTTCATCGAAGTAACTTCTAACGAAGAATATAAGTTCAGCATGGAAAATTAAGTTTTAAAATGAAAAATACGGATGTTAATGTTTTTAACATCAACATGGTTTTCCTTTCTCTGGCGGTTGTTTCCCTTGTATATTATTACGGTTAGTTATAATATGCAGATTAGAGAGACCCACAGAATTTTCAAATCATTCATATTAACAAAACTGAACCAACGTCTATGATTGTGTAAACTAAACTAACAGTTTACCCGGTAGCAACAATTCAAGCATGTAAATAATAAATGTTTATACATATGTTGTTATCTCGTGTATAACTTAATAAATTTCAATTTGATTTGAAATAATTCCGAAACATCAATTTCCATTTAGAGACTGTGGAGATGGTCTCCAGGTGTAGAAGTGTAGAAGGACCTATTGTGTTGCTAGGCTGAAGTGCCGTCAAAGCGTTAAATTACTTGATCTGTGTGTTAGCAATATTGCAAGAGGCTCTTCGGGTTTCAATACTAAGCCTAGCAATAAATTCGGCCGTAAATCTATAATTTACACATTGATTTATGTGCGATTCGAACGTCGATGGAAATTTGTTAATAGATTAAATGGATCATGCGGTCGGGTTTTTGGGGACTTAAATTATCAAAACAATATATTCCTAATTAAATATGGGTATTTTCTTTTTTTTTCATGTTTTTTAGCTGATAAACTTCCTCCTGGATTTCCGTTAATTACACAATCACCAATTACGAATAAAGTTGTGGAAATTGGACATAATACAGTATTGACCTGTGCCGCCACTGGGGATCCGCCGCCGAAAATCACATGGTTGAAAAATATGCTACCCATCAATACGATCAACAACCCTCGTTATTCCATACGGGACGACATGCCAGGTAATGTGTAGTAGTTTATTATTAATTGATTTACCTACTATTTTCATCAAGGGAAATCAGCCCTACAGTTCTAATCAATATCAATGTTTCTTTCTGTTGTTTTTTTTTTAACTTTTATATAGTATATTATGATATGTGTATGTATAGAAGGGGCTAATTCCATTGAGGCAACCCTATTTATATTCCTATACACTAAAATAAAAATTTTATCGCCCTTTTTTCCTTAGTAAAGTAAGCTATAATTTTTTTTTTGTGTGTGTTGTACTCAATTATTCAAATATTGAACATAGGTGGTATAGTGTCGAATTTTCATTTCCGTATAAGGAGAAGACCATTGGAATTCAGTCATGTATTCGTCTAGAAAACTCATCTTCTATAGAATTCACACTTTTTTTTTATTCTCGTCTTCCTCCTGGTGAACACATGCATACTAAAATTTAAAGATAATACGAGTACATACATACATGGTGTCTGTTCTAGACATAATCCTGTAAAATTTACTTGAAAACTATTCAAATCAAATTTAACTCAGCTTTATTTATTTTAGTTCAGTTGGAATTAATGGCTTACTTAAATATAGTATATGTGAATAGCAACTTCTGTGTAAATTTGTAAAAAAAAACAATCACTCTAATTTACTTATTGTTAGCGTCACAGAACGTGAAAATGAAGACTGTCTATACAGTGAATAAATCATAAGAAAATAAAAAATGAGAAAAATTAGATTTAATGCAGATTTCGCGTGCAATACATTCTCTCATGGAGCGTGCTGCTTCCCCTCCGGTTTTTCTCTCAAAGATGCTTTTTTTTTAGTCTTAAGAAATTTGCGTTTCATAAATTTTATATGCAGTGTTAGAAATTGAGCAGGAGTGATGGGTTGTAGGTGGAAAAAGGTAGTTACAACCACCACCACCACCACCATCACGAAGGCAAAATGTAATATAAGCGTCTTTCATCCTGCTTGCATATTTATTCAGCTATCTTCGGCATAAGGTATATTCATAAACGTACTAAACTCTGATGTATCCAAAGAATAATACTGGTGACTGATACATAATAATAGTCCTGATAATATATAATGCAGAGTTTTTTGTCTAGAAGGGTCGCAACCGGATGTGCAGGTTTGTGCACCGCACAGAGACGCCTTATCAGTTGGGGCGCCAAATCACGATAGTTTTCCTTGGTTTTGTTTTTAACATTTCGATTTTAGAATGACGCAAAGACGTTTTCTACAAAGGGAGCGCAATAATGTTTCTTGTACGCGGCGGTACTCCAACTATGTACCTATATTTTATTTATTCCAACAGTAAAACGTACGACCGAACGTTCTGCTTCGTATACGATAAATTTACATTATGGGACATCTTTGATGGTCTTGTTAATATACAATTACCATAAAGCCAGTTCAATATCCGTTGGCGCTCCCTTCTTGTTGGTTATTTAAATAAATTGAACGTTTGACGCTAACTGACAAACATTTCTTAGTTCATCAACAAAGCTGACAAAACAATGGCAAGATTATCGTTAATATTCCTGAATTAGTAGTGATTGAATCATGTACCCGGAAATTCTCGACTGTCTACAGTTATATGTATTTATGTATGTATGAGTGGGGGGTGGTGTGTGTTTGTATAGTGCTTGTTCGCCGGAATTCCCTAGACGGGTGGCAAGTTTCCGCGCTATGGCGCGTTTCCGGGAAGGTTCCCCGGGGACCATTAGCTTCAGTGTCAGGACTATAGTATTTCCTCTTGTCCACCGACAACGTCGCCTCTATATAGCTCGACTACATTATACATACGATGCCGTGTCAATAGAATTTGTTGACCCAACTCGATTCTTAATACAGTACACAGGCCTTTGGCAAATGTATCCTTAAAAAAGGAACATCCTACCATTTCGTTGTAGTCAATAAATTCTCATAATATCAGTTCTTATATATTTTGTGTAACAATATTCACAGGCACACTACAAATCAAAAGTAGCGAAGAAAAGGACCATGGAAAATATGAATGTGTTGCTGAAAATTCAATTGGAACGGACTATTCAAAATCATCTTTACTTTATGTCAAAGGTATTAAGTAATAATATAAATTAAATGCGGGCGGAGTTGTTCATTTTAAATAATAATTCCAGTTCGAAGAGTTCCTCCACAATTTTCAATCCCTCCACAACCTGTTAATGAAGTAATGCTCGGTGCTAATTTAAATTTAACATGTGTGGCGGTCGGATCTCCTATGCCATTCGTTAAATGGCGTAAAGGTTTAACACAAGATCTAACACCAGAGGACCAATTACCGATTGGCAAGAATAATTTAGAATTAAAAAATATCCAAGAATCGGCCAATTATACATGTATAGCTGCTAGTGCCCTTGGTGTTATTGAAGCTGTTGCTCAGGTTAAAGTACAATGTAAGTTGAATTTCTATAATATTGCGATTAGTTTATCAATTAAAATTCATATTTAGCATTACCGGGACCACCAACCAATATTAGAGTCTCAGAAATTGCCGCTACTTCTGTTCGATTAACTTGGTCGTATAATGGACCGGACGATCTTCAATATTATGTTATTCAATTCAAACCAAAATATGCCAATCAAGCTTATAGCGAAATCTCTGGAATTATCACTATGTATTATACTATTCGAAATCTTAGTCCGTATACTGAATATGAAATGTACGTAATTGCTGTTAATAATATTGGACGTGGACCACCGAGTGCTCCAGCTTTTGTAACAACTGGCGAAACAGGTAAACAATAAAATAGATAGATTATTTCTTAACAACGAACAGATATATCATTCTTGAAATGTATGTATGAGCCATATTCGACAGTTGCCATACAATAATATATAATAATATCCTCATCCATATTCATATTCTTCACAATCTTTCATCCGACTATTTATCATTTTCATGCAAACTATCCATTTTTCATATGGATTTTGTGCCTATGCCTAATGTAAGTTATTTTTGAATTTTTGTGTGCCTTTTTTACACGACTAGAATAGATTCACGCACACACATAGAGACAGACACAGATAGACACACTGTATTTTTTGTATAATACTCTATTTGTAAAAGTAGTAATTTAAAGGAAAAATTACATTTTTATAAATTTATTGTTTTTCTTTTTGTAGCTGAATCATCTTTTGGAGGTGCCAGTAAGTTAAATGTTCACAATAAAATTATCATTGGGGTATGCATGAATGCTCTATAAATGATTCAATGTTGTTTTTGAATCATTAAAGTTATTTCTTGCATGCCACTTTTAATGTCGTCATTTGTTTGTTGTCTACAGTTTTGTCATTGATAATAATCGTTACAGGAGTCTAGGAAGAAATTAATTTGTTTTATAAATTTCCCGAAGCTATACGTTTATTTAATAACAATTTTTTTGTCTAAATAGTTTTCGTATTATTCTTTAATTTTGATAAAATTTCAGAACCGGGTTCAGCGCCTAGAAATGTCCAAGTTCGTCCATTGAGTTCCAGTACAATGGTAATACAATGGGATGAACCAGAAACGGCAAATGGCCAAGTAACTGTAAGTAATTTTTATTTCTACCGATATCCTTTTTTTTTCGTTGACAAATTGATTGAATTTTCTTTCTGTTCAGGGATACAAAGTATACTATACAACCGATTCTCAATTACCAATGGCTCAATGGGATTGTCAAGTCGTCGATAACAATCAACTTACAACAATCAATGAACTTACCCCTCATACAATTTATACAATTAGAGTTCAAGCTTTTACATCAATAGGTCCTGGTCCACTTAGTGCACCGGTTCATGTAAAAACACAACAAGGTTCATTTTTCAATTGTTGAATAATTTTTGTGTGTTTGTTTTATTATTATTTTTTTTTTCGATGAATTTAGGTGTACCTGGCCAACCAAGTAATTTACGAGCATCTGATATTGGTGAGACTACTGTTACTTTACAGTGGAGTAAACCAATGCATTCCGGTGAAAATATCGTAACATATGAACTATATTGGAATGATACATATGCTAAAGAGAAACATCATAGACGTATACCGATATCTGAATCATATACATTGACTGGACTTTATCCAAATACTTTATATTATGTATGGTTAGCAGCACGATCACAAAGAGGAGAAGGTGCAACAACACCACCAATCCCAGTTCGAACGAAACAGTATGGTAAGATAACGATTTGGAATTGGTTTGTAAGATTTTTTTTTAGATTGATAGATTTTAATGATTTAACACTTTGCGTTTGTCAATTTATATTCACTTTATATCGATACGAGTGCAGAATGCACATTATTTCAAACAAAAAAAATCGTTCAGTTGCATTCAATTATTGATGAATGAACTTTACGATAAAATGGCTATTTTAGAAAAAAATTAATACTTAATGATACTTTGTTTTAATAAACAAAGGCCATTTTTAGAGGAGTTATTGATTGATTAGGCAGTGTGTGTAAGTTTTGAAATATCGAAATATTATCTCATATGGATGTTTGAAGGAGGGTGTGTGGTTTTTTGTGAATTGCATTTTGCATGCCAGTAACTAGTCGTCAGTGGATATTAATTTGTTAATGAGCACTGCACTAAGTAATGCTATGCATTCAATAATGATGTGCAATTAAGCACCTTCTACACTATTTTTTTTTTATTAGTTTTTTTTTCATTTTTATTCAGTATTTCATTTAAGTTTATTTTGATTCTATAATTCAAATTCAGGGTAGTTTTTTTTTTTTAAATTTAAATATCCACTTATAAATTGATAAGAATCTATAAAAGTAAGAAAATAAATTAGGCTGTAAGCTTTTTGGCTTAAAAGTTAACACGCTAACGCCACCGTAGTACCGGGCGCACCGCCCAGCAACGTTACCGGTGAGGCGGTAAGTCCAACTGCCATCCGAGTCGATTGGAATCCACCACCAGCTAATCGAAGTAATGGCAACATTATTTACTACAAGCTACAATATGTTGAAGCTGATCGATCTGATAGTGAAGCTACTGAAGTTAAATTGAATGCTACTAGTTTTGTACTTGATGAACTAAAAAGATGGACAACATATAGAATTTGGGTATTGGCCGGTACATCAGTCGGTGATGGTCCCAGTTCATTTCCAATCAACGTTAGAACCCATGAAGATGGTACGTTTCAGTTTAATTCCGTACATTATTGATTTATATATTTAGAACGATAATTCAATGAAAAAATACCAAAAAAACCGAGTGCGGCCAAGTTCTTCTCTTCTATTCAATTCTTAATTATCACTTTTTTATCTATACTGGTTCATTTAATCTACTTTTATGAAAGGAGAAAAGGTCTTGGACTCACTCGTATAATAATGTGTTGACAGCTGACAAGAGACAGGAGTTTAGATGTAAAGATGCCAAAACATAAATTATATCCGTGAACTTCTTGTCATCGTTCTACTATCTATCCCTTTGAACCTTAAAGTTTCCTGTTAATTTTTCAAAACGTTCTTTTTCTTAATTTGCAGCAATGATAAGCTTTCATGTCTAATGACACTGAAACGTTTATCTTTGCTGGTTCTCTACTAGTTGTAGTCGATTTTTTTTTCTGTTTCTTCTTTTTGACATATCCTCCGTGATATGTGTGACTAAATATAAACAAATTTTTTTTCTAAACCATTGCAGCCTGCCCAGGAAGGATTTTTGAAGCTGGATTT
>JAZBHA010000192.1:0-21670 GCA_037464855.1 Iselma pallidipennis | reverse complement strand
TGTATTTTTTGCAGCATTTTTGAGAGCTCTCTCTCAGGTTTTTTGTGTTTTTTATATACATAGAGGAGCTCGACCAACACCGTAATCTATTATTAGTTATAGTTGTTTATTGAATTAATTATTTAATTGTTTTTTTTTTTGTTTTCTTCTGTCTACAAAAGCGTTTGCAGGAGCAGTCACAGGTTTTTCCGATGAATTGAATTTTTTCAGTGACTATTTTCCCGGTATTTCTGAAAAAAAAATAAAGTTACTTGTATATTTTTTTTTTTGGTTTTCTTTTAAATTGATCTTTATTTTTTTTTATGTTTCAATTTTCTTGTTGTTATATATTGTTTTAGCTACTCACGTTCACATGTAATGATTGCTTATTGATTTTCATTCGCACAAAGTTGCATTGCAATGGCACACATTTTTTTGAGTCACAATCGGCACTGTTTTTTATTATATATTTATACATAATTGATATTTTATATATAAATATTGAGTAATTATTATTATTATTATTTTAGTTTTTTCGTGCACCGTTTTTCGTAAGTTAGTATAAAACACAATTCCTAGCATGCTAATTTCTATCCGTTTATCCATCCAAAATATCCTTATCCTTTATAGAGAATATTTCTTTTTCTCTGTATCCTGGATGACCATTATCCTTTTTCTTATCTCTCGCTAGGCAGAGCACCTCACTATCACTAGTAGGTGAAATGCGCACTTTAATATGGCACATTTTTTATTATATATTTATATATTTAATCACATTTTCACTGTGTGTGTAAATTACACTTGCACCATTTTTTTTTCTGTTTTTGTGTGTGGATTTGTATGATTGAGATTTGATACTAATGATAAAAGGATACTAATTACATGAATTTTAAATATATTTTACCATAATAATTATAGACTGGATGGAGTAGAACAGAATTGTTGTATTTTAATCAGTAATATTTTATAACAACATAATCAATATCCCCCCCGTCAAAATTTCCATATTTCTATTTTGTTTGTATTAGATTTCATCCAATATACCTATAAAATTATTGTTGTTAAAGTTTCTTCAGCTGAAATTGATATTACACGAGTAAAATATGTAAATGTTGCAATATTGAATAATTAATAAACATTTAAAGTGCTTAGGTTTAGAAATTTCAAAATTAATAATCAATTCCGCTACAAAACCTAAACTCTCTAACATAAACAAATTAAAATCTATAGATATACTCGTATATATGAATGTTGATGGATCTACTCCAAAGCGGTATTATTTTAGAATAATTTCTAGAAAATGTAAAACATCATAGATTATTTTCACTTTAGTTATGATTCTTTGATTAATTATGAGGATTTCAGTGAAACACCGGTGGTTGTATCTACATTTTTAGGGCCAACGTTTCGTCACCATGTAGTAACTCCTTCAGGTAATAAACTAGTTGATGCCCTGAAGAAGTTACCATACGGTGACGAAACGTTGGCCCCAAAGACTATAAAATACAACCACCCGTATTTCATTGACATTCTAATAATCAATCAAAAAATCATAGAATCTATTTTCCCCCCAGAATGTCATTAAAGTGAGTCAATACAACACTTCAATAGTATATTTTCTTTGTTGCTAATTACTAACCATTTGTTTTGGCTCGCTTTTGTGTAATGAAAAGAGTTCTTTTGTTGTTAATAATACGTTTCAGGCACAGTGCTTCAAATTTATCACATTTGAATACCAATACTTTTTATTTAACACTATTTTTGTAGCTTAATAATAATGTAAATTGATAGCATTGAGTGAAGCATGCTACATTATTATTCCAATAAGGTTTGAGTAAAATAACTGATTTGATTCTTATACCTATTTATTAATTAAATTAATGATAAATAGCTAATTTGATGCATGAATCTTAAAAGTAATTAATATATACGACAATTTTATACTTTTTTACTTCAATTCAAAGTGTGTGCAAGTGATCGACAACACAACTAAACAACAGACAAATAGTTGGACACGAGATTTTTCACAAAAAAAAACCCTATATTTTTTTTGTTTTTTTAATGAAAATTTTATCCAAAATCCGCACAATCCGATTTTTCCTTCGATATCGGCGAGTTTTTTGCGAATAATTTTTACTTTTTTGTTTTTAAATCGAATCAATACATGTGTGTGAGTATTTTTTTGACCTTTTTTATAAGATATATACCTCTCCACAAGCATTTTTGTAGCGGAGATAGAATTTTTTTAATAATTGATGAATACTCTACAACAGAACAGCATACTTTTGATGTTTGAATTTTGATGATACTCAACAATGATATAGTATTGTAACTATTTTACAATTACCATTGATTTTTTTTCTTTGACTTTTTGCATTACTCGGTACCACAGTTGTCAGGAGTGAGTATTTTTTCTTTGTTGTGTGCTAGTAGTGATTTTTAGTATACTTTTAAGTAGATCATATCGTTAACGCTTTGTTTTTTCTTTAGTGAAAACCCTGAACCAAAACAGTATATATATTTATAGGAAAATGAACAAATTGTGAGCTTTCAATAAATTTATAATCGATCATTTTACTGTTTACTATCATAATTTATTGAATTCTTTGACATTAAAATATAGTACCACGTTATTATTCTATAAATATTGAATAATGCTAGACAATAGTTTCCTGTTGTTGTGTTCATAAAATGTTCATTTTCCCCCTGTTTTTTTTTTTTTTTTAAATCGAGCACCTTCTTCTTGTGTTTTTTTCCTTCAAGCAGCAGCCGGGACCAATAAAATTTACATTTTCGCTAATAAATGTGTAGATAAAATTCATAGTAGGTTCTTGTGTGTTCCAATTATACTTCTGGATGAGGTAATTATTCACGAACATATCGTGTGTTGGTATTCAAATGTTTTAGGAAGTTTTATGGGTTTTATTGTTGTTTTTTTTTTAAATATATTTTATTTTTTCTTTAAATGAATGAGTGATGAGACGATTTAATTAAACTACTCAAGAATATCTATGCCAAACAAAAAAATAAGAAAGAAAGAAACGTAAAGTGCCTGCATGCTAATGAAATGATAAAAATTGTAAAAGCTTGCCATACAATTTCATAACTAGTTCCCCTGTTTCACAGTGCCTGGAGCTCCTCAAGATGTTAAAGTTACACCAATCAATTCAACAACAATCAAAGTATCTTGGCAACCACCACTTTCGAAAGAACGAAATGGTATCATTCTAGGCTATCATGTCCATGTACAGGAAACCAAAGAGGAGGTATGTTGGAAAAAGTCTAATTAGACGAAAGAAAAGTGTTTTTTTTTTCATCGAATATTTTTAAAATTAGGGTAAAAGCTTTCTGAATGAGCCGATGAAATATGATGTATTTGGTGATTCTGTACTGGAATTGAACATCACTGGTCTCCAACCGGATACGAATTATGCAATTCAAGTAGCTGCATTAACTCGAAAAGGCGACGGCGATAGAAGTACTCCATTCAATGTACGTACACCTGGCGGTGTGCCAAATCGACCAGCTTTAACATTAAAGTAAGTCTTTTCATATATTTTTCTTCAGTTCAGTTCAGTTATAATAAAATTTTCACTATTTTCTATAGGATTATTGAACGTGAACCGACTGTAACTATTGAATTGGAATGGACTAGGCCAACACAAACATATGGTGAATTGAAAGGCTACCGTCTACGATATGGAGTCAAAGATCAAGAATTAAAAGATGTTATATTAAAAGGTTGGCTTTTTTGGAAATTTTTCTTTAAAAAAATTTAATTAAAAAAAAATGATTCACAGGAACTCATACGAATAGTTACCGAATCAACGATTTGGAACGTGGAGTGGAATATGAATTCCGAGTAGCTGGTCAAAATCACATTGGAATAGGACAGGAAGCGATTAAATTAATGCAAACCCCGGAAGGTCCACCAACGGGACCACCAACCAACATCACGTACCGTTTTCAAACGCCCGATGTCGTTTGTGTCACATGGGATCCACCAACTAGAGAACATCGCAATGGTCAAATTATAAAATATGATATTCAGTTCCATAAAAAGTCCGACCATAATAATATTATTGTTAGAAATGTTTCACATACAAAAGCTGTATTTACCAATCTTGAAGAGAATACGGAATATGTATTTCATGTTAAAGCTTATACAAGTCAAGGGGCTGGTCCGAATAGTGAAAAATATACAATTCAAACGGAGAGAGATATTGGTAGGGCACCAATGGCTGTGAAAGCTGTAGCAACGTCGGATTCAAGTGTGGAAGTTTGGTGGGAACCGGTACCTTCTAGAGGAAAAGTGATCGGTTATCAAATATTCTATACAATGACAGCTGTTGAAGATCTAGATGAATGGCAACAAAAATCAGTCGAATTAACCGAATCAGCTGATTTAGTTAATTTAGAAAAATATGCACAATATGCTATTGCCGTGGCGGCAAGATTGAAAAGTGGTCTTGGGCGATTATCAGAAAAAGTCACGGTTAAAGTGAAACCAGAAGATGTGCCTTTAAATCTACGAGCACATGAAGTATCAACACATTCAATGACACTATCATGGTCACCTCCAATTCGTTTAAATCCCATCAAATATAAGATATCATTTGATGCCATTAAAGAATTTGTTGATTCTCAAGGGATTACACAGACACAGAAAATCGAAAAATCCGAGATTTTCTTAAATGATGATATCAAATCTCATACAATCAACAATTTATCACCATTTACAACGTACAATGTTAATGTTAGTGCAATTCCTACAGATCATTCATATCGACCGCCAACAAAAATCACAGTAACAACACAAATGGCAGCCCCACAACCGATGGTAAAACCGGATTTCTATGGTGTTGTTAAAGGTGAAGAGATTCATGTAATTTTACCACAAGCCTCCGAAGAATATGGTCCGATAAGTCATTATTATTTAGTTGTTGTACCAGAAGATAAAACTAAATCCAATATGCATCCAGATCAATTTCTAACAAATACTTTAATTGAAAATAAAGATAAAGTACCGGAAAATCCGAATCTACCGTATATAGCAGCGAAATTTCCACAACGTAACATCCCATATACATTTCGATTAGGTACCGGTGAAGAGAATAATGGTTTTATAAATTATAAATTAGAACGAGGTAGACGTTATCGGATTTTTGTTCGAGCTGTTGTCGATACACCACAGAAACATTTATATACAAGTAGTCCATTTTCGGAATATTTATCATTGGATATGCGTGAAGTACCACCTGGTGAATACCCGAAACGACCAGATCCTCATGTTCCAACTGAAGAAGTTTCAATTAGTTCACAAAAGAAAGAAGCTGGTGTTTTTTGGATTGTCGGTCCAATTATTGCTGCCCTTCTATTATCATTAGTGTTAGTATTGGTGTTTATTTATAAGAAACGTCGAGAACCTTGTAAAACACCTGATCAAGCTGCTGTAACACGTCCATTGATACCGGCAGATTTGAATAGTAGTATAGCACCTAGTGATCCGGTTGAAATGCGTCGATTGAATTTCCAAACACCTGGTATGATTTCACATCCACCTATAGCTATATCCGATCTAGCTGCACATATTGAACGTTTAAAAGCTAATGATAATTTGAAATTTTCACAAGAATATGAAAGTATTGAAACAGGTCAACAATTTACATGGGATCATTCAAATATGGAGGTGAATAAACCGAAAAATCGTTATGCTAATGTGATAGCATACGATCATAGTCGTGTTATTTTACCAACAGAAAATGGAGCACTAGGTAGTGATTATATCAATGCGAATTATTGTGATGGTTATAGAAAACATAATGCTTATGTTGCAACACAAGGACCATTACAGGAGACATTTGCGGATTTTTGGCGAATGTGTTGGGAATTGAAGACAACTGTTATTGTAATGATGACAAAATTAGAGGAACGTACTCGAATTAAATGTGATCAATATTGGCCAACACGTGGCACAGAAACTTATGGCAGTATGACTGTATCGATTACTGATGTACAAGAATTGGCAACTTATAGTATTCGAACATTTCAAATACATAAACATAATTATAGTGAACGTCGTGAAATCAAACAATTACAATTTACAGCATGGCCAGATCATGGTGTTCCCGATCATCCAGCACCATTCTTACAATTTTTACGTCGTGTACGTAGTTTAAATCCACCCGATGCTGGTCCAATTGTTGTTCATTGTTCAGCTGGTGTTGGACGTACCGGTTGTTTTATTGTAATCGATTCAATGTTGGAACGGATGCGTCATGAAAAAACTGTCGATATTTACGGTCATGTTACATGTTTGCGTGCCCAACGCAATTATATGGTCCAAACTGAAGATCAATATATATTTATCCATGATTCATTATTGGAAGCGGTAATTTGTGGTGTAACTGAAGTACCGGCACGTAATTTACATTCACACATACAAAAATTGATCCAATCTGAACCGGGTGAGAATGTTACCGGTATGGAGCATGAATTTAAAAAACTCGGAAATATAAAGACTGATTCATCACGTTTCGTTACGGCAAATTTGCCATGTAATAAGCACAAAAATCGATTGGTACATATCTTGCCATATGAAAGCACTAGGGTGTGTCTGACACCAATTAGGGCTGTTGAAGGATCCGATTATATCAATGCTAGTTTCATTGATGGCTATAGATATAGGAAAGCATATATAGCGACACAAGGACCTTTGTCAGATACTACCGATGATTTATGGAGGATGCTGTGGGAGCACAATTCCACTATCATCGTTATGCTGACTAAGTTAAAAGAAATGGGACGGGTGAGTTGACTAACTATCATTCCATTTAGAAATTGTCACATTTTTCTCACAATTTTTAGGAAAAATGTCATCAATATTGGCCAAGTGATCGTTCTGTCCGTTATCAATGTTTCGTTGTTGATCCAATTGCTGAATATAATATGCCGCAATATATTTTACGTGAATTCAAAGTAACTGATGCTAGAGATGGATCATCAAGAACTGTCCGACAATTTCAATTTACCGATTGGCCGGAACAAGGTGTGCCAAAATCCGGTGATGGTTTCATTGACTTCATTGGACAAGTACATAAAACTAAAGAACAATTCGGACAGGATGGTCCCATTACCGTCCACTGCAGGTACGTAATCATCAATATCTAGTACTAGGGTGCCCAACTTTTCCAAGAGTCAACCCGGGCGTAGGGAGGGTTTCTAGTCTTTACTAGTTTGCTTTTTTGTCGATAATTTTTTGGTGGCAAAAGCTAAACAACTAAAAATATTTAGTACTAAGTTTTTTTTTTAATGGGTTAAAAGGATAACAAATCAAACACTACTGTTTAAGTCGATGTTTCGCCCCTTTATTGATGGCTTCCTCAGGACCTACAAGCCCACAATTTTCTTTTATAAGGTTGTAAAACTTAATACCCATGAAACCGGGACTCATGGCGTCCCGGGCATCTGCTTCCCGGGACATGGGACTTTCAGTACTTAAACCGGGACAGTCCCGGGAAAATCGGGACAGTTGGTCACCCTATCTAGTACATACAACGACATCCTCATAAATATGATTACTGTTCATTTGTAGTGCTGGAGTCGGCAGAACTGGAGTTTTTATTACTTTAAGTATAGTCCTGGAACGAATGCAGTATGAGGGTGTGGTTGATGTATTCCAAACAGCTAGAATTTTACGTACTCAACGTCCAGCAATGGTCCAGACAGAGGTAAATTTGTTTCTCACCAAATAAAACATTTACGATAAATATTAATTTATTCTAGGATCAATATCAGTTTTGTTATCGAGCAGCATTGGAGTATTTGGGCTCGTTTGATCATTACACCAATTAATGGTCCAAAATATTGCTAAATCGTTCCTCCTCTATCCAACATAGAGCAATTGGTGGCCACCACATATTGTGAAGCTATGCTGCTGTTTGTATTTTGTATCATATAGTAAGATTGCTACTGCCAAATTGGACATTTCAACAAAGCTATTATTCTATTTAAAAATCACTAGTGAAATTGATAAATAAATTTACAAAAAAAAAAGAAGTAAAAAAATTGTGTGCAAATGTGTGTAAACTATGTGCCTAACATAAATGTTGGAAAATTTAACAAGAGAGAGAATTAAAAAAAAAAAAAATTGTATTATAGTTTGCCCTAATGTGCACAACTTACATTAATATGTGGACTAATCAGAAACGAACTAGTAGATTTGAGAAGAATTTTTGTATTATCGTGCAATTTTTCATACGTATCATTATTTTGAAAAGTAGCAAATTTGTTCCGTTCATATTTTGATGTTAACAGATTTCATTCTTAATACATTTAGATAATGTAACTCAATTATAGTGTATATGTTTAAAGTATAATTAATTTTTTATAATTTCAATATAATGTTGATATTATTTTTGTAATTATTGCAATATTTACACTTGAAATCATATCGATATTTAAATATTAATATTTACTTAATATCATTTATTATTAGGAGGCAAAACTGTTTGTTGTCTGTCCATTCTGTTGTTTTGTGTTACGTTACTTTTTTTACTTAATTAATTAAAATTATAAGGAAAACAGTAAATAATATTCGACTGATTTTCATGAACTAAAAATACTCTTACTTACTTTGTCTGATGATAATAATGTCCTAAATCTCAGTTAATTTTTTTAAATAAATTGTTTATATTTTTTGTAAAAAAAGAAAAGAGACACAACCGTTGTAGCACATGAATGAATGACTTTTGAGGAAAATAAATGAAAATTTAGATTTTAATTCGTTTATTTCATACTTCAGCAAGGGCTGGACTCGATTACCTTGGCTCCAGAAGGATTTATAAAAAATTAAAGGATTATCGGTGGCCCTTCAAACGCTATTTGGCCCCTAAACACTCACTAGCCTTGAGGGAAATCTCCCCATATCCCCCAGTCCAGTCCGGCCCTGCGTTCACCTAATATTCACATTTGTAGCCCGATTTTGAACTTACCTTCTAACTTCTGAGTTGTTATTCAAATTTCCCGCATAATTTCCGAAACTCAGTAGTGCCAATATAGTTCCTCTAAAAATCCCTAGTTGAAATTTCTCACTAGTGTCATTTTTTCTAACCTATAATTTCAGTTCAAGTACTTGAAAAGTAATTAGTCATTACTCATTACAAATTGCAAAAAATGGATAAAATTAATATAAATTCTAGTGATTCTGTGTTGATAATTTGTCCAGAAGATGTGAGAAATAATATTGAACAACAAGCAAAAAAATTCACTCAAAACATAATCACCACTGAAGCCCTTGATGATTTGGTATCGAAAGCCCCTCAAGCTTCACAAACTGTAATATTTGTTCAATTAGATGAATCTAGAATTAATTCCGACCTACTTAAATCATTGATAACAATAAATAAAGCTGGAGGAAAATTAATTCTTAACAAAATCACTAATATTGATAATTTGGTATTTTTATTGAAAACAACTGGATATACGAATGTTGAAATTAAAAATGATGCAATCATAATTTGTTCAAAACCCACTTATGAAATTGGTTCAACAGCAAAACTTAATTTATCGAAACCAAAAGCTGCTGTATGGAAACTGGATGATGATGATGATGGAGATGATGAAACTATCGATCCTGATAATCTGTTGGATGATGATGATCTCAAGAAACCAGATCCAAGTTCATTGAGAGGTGTGTAATTTAATTGTAACTATTGGCAATATTGTAATTTGAAATTTTAGTTTGTGGCACCACTGGAAAACGTAAAGCCTGCAAAGATTGTTCGTGTGGTCTTGCTGAAGAATTAACTGCTGAAGTACAAAGTGGTAAAATTATCGACACTACAGATGCTCCAAAATCATCTTGTGGAAGTGTAAGATACTCTTTTTCCCCCATTTTCTCTATAAATCTAATTTTGTATAATCTTTAGTGTTATTTGGGTGATGCATTTCGTTGTGCCAGTTGTCCATATTTAGGAATGCCAGCTTTTAAGCCAGGAGAAAAGGTTCAATTAACTGATAATCTATTAAAATCGGATATTTAATTCAATGATATGTATTCAAGAGGTTTAGTGTTTTTTTTTTGTAATTATATAAAACAATACTTAATAATTGATAATTTAATTGATTCCTCACAGATCCATTAATAATAATTAATTATTGAAATATAAATATCAAGCATAAATATTAAATTAATGTAAAAATATCACGTGAAAACATAAGACCAGTTTTCATTATTATTATAACTTGTAATCCGTTTTTTTCTTTTCTTGTTGAAACACACAGAAGAAAAATGATTAATTATTATTCACAGAATTCTTTAGTTCGGGGTCGTCCTAGTTTCAGTTCAACAAGTGCATCGAGTTTATTCAAACCAATACCATTAGATTCTTCATAATATGGTAGATTTTTCAATGTTCGATACCATATTGATAGATTTGGATATTTTTCAGTTGATATGGGTGTAATAATGGTAGCTGTACTAACTGTTGCTACACAACAGAAATCAGCTACCGTTAATCGGTCTCCGGTTAAATAGGTTTTATTTTGTAGAAATTTATCTAAAAATTTATACGCTTCTGTAATTGCACTTATTTTTTCCGTTGCTATTTCTTTTTCGTTTTCTACAACAATTGAATTCTGAAATGAGAAGAATGAGTTTATTATTAAACAATAGATTCCGTTTTCGTTGATTTAAGATGATAACACTGTTGGTAGAAAAATGAAATCACTTACTAATATAGAATTAACTCTAGGATATAGAACTCCCGAATCAAAATGCAGATTTTGGTCCACCAAAGCCCTCTGTTTGGGCTCTTTGGGATAAAGCTCATCATTCTCACTATACTGTCCGACTAAATATCCAATAATAGCATGACTATCCCATATAACGAAATCCTTATCAATTAGTGTTGGTACGGTATGTTGAGGATTTATCTAAAACACCATTTAATAGTTTTTTTTAAATAACAATTTATGTGTCGTCTCTTTTATTAACAATCAACTCACCTTTACTAATTCCGAATCACCAGGATCTTTGTTATAAATCTGGACTTCATGTAATTCAAATTCAATACCTAGAGCTTTAGCAGTCAATAGAACTGCTCTAACAGGGGGACTCATATCGTTATAATAAAGTTGGATTGGCATTTTTTTTTATTGGTCACCTAACTAATTAATTATATTGCAATAGTATTGATTAATTGGACAAAAGTCCAGAAAATTTCTTTCTTAGGGTTTATTTTGGAAATGTTTCACATCACATTAGCACACTTCATTGCAGTCATGCATGGTCGACCGGCCTTCAAATAAACATGGTTCGTCATTGGCAATAACATTAAAATAACAACAACGAAACATGCCAAATGTGTATGTCCGTAAGCAACAATGAAATACGGCGGTTGTTTGGTTTTTTTTACGTTATGTGGCATTAGCCATCACTAAGTAACGACTGCATTCTCACCACCGTATCGCACAACTGTGGTGAGTTGAGTTGTCGACGAGAAGAGAGGAGTGTGTAGAGTAGAATGCTCGATTTTCTGGCAAGAAATCAATAACGAACCGACGATTTGCTGCTGCCGCCGTCCGTCCTGCTATAATATCAACTGTTGCTTTTAGCCTTTCAGGGCATTTACACCAGTGCCGCAAGGGCGGCCTTGATGCTGCCACAGATTACGTAAAACTGTAATTTACAAGAGGGACATAATAATACCGTGTATTACACTTATAATGGTGTCGGTTATAACATCTAAGCAATCGGTCCCAATAGTACTAGCTACTCTACAGAGGAAGTATCATTATAACCGATGTCGTTATAGGTGGCACACCCTGTATAACACAATACAAAGTATCGAAAAACTTCCTACAATTTTTTGCTATAGTTGTTTGTCGACTTTAATTAAAACCTTCTCTAGACATTATTTCATCGTCGCTCTTGAAAGAAATTGATAGACTTCGATTGATTGATTCTATGTTATTTGATTGAGTGTTTCCTGATTCTTTCTCCGATTCAATCACCATTCTTGATTTATTATTTCCAATGAGTCTTATACCGAGATAATAAAAACGCCTAGCAGGAATAAAAATCTCGAGAAAAACCCCCTTCTTTAATACTTCCGTGTTTGTGCAATTTTCAGATTCAATCATCCACCTACGACTATCAAGTATCGTCAACAACAAGAAAAGGGGTCATCGTTTGTATTGTTGGCACACCCTTTTTGTCTGCCGTATCGAGGTTGAAGGTAAGTCAATTTTTTGGTTTATGCGAATTTTAAAACTTTCCCAACAAAAACCAAATGTTTTGCTCGAAACTTTCTAACGATTATTACCCCAAAATGTGCTTGAATTAATCAAACTCGTCGTTCTTTCTTGCTTTCGAACAAAATCTTCTTATTACTGGATTTTATAATGATTGGAAAAGTTTGTTTTCTTTGATAAATAAATAACAAGTTTCTGCCTCCCCTAAAGAGTGTTTTTTCAACAAAATATTCAACAATTTCTTATAAAAAAATTATTGGTAAACACATCAGAAATATTATGTCGGTTTAATTATATTTTCGTTAGAATTTCGTCTAAAAGTATTATGTTTAATGTGATAAAATGATGCATAGAATGCTAATTTCTCTTGGGGATAGATCGAGAATGTTCCTCTAACAGCTAATGTACTGTTGAAAGCCATTTCTATATGATCTGCGAAAATGTTCTCTTCAATGAAGACAACATTTTAAAATATGAAGACTCTTCATATTTTAAAACTGTAAAATTGTCTGGATGCCAGACATGAACGGAATTTTTTTTCTACAAACTTAACTTTAGGAAACATGCCAAATATCAAGAAATGCAATTTATTCAAATTTAAATATAGAGACATTTTTATATACATGCAAGATTTTATTTTATTAGTTTACTTTTTATCAAATTTTCATATATATTCAGTCCATCTTGATTGATTTCGTTATAAAAATCTAATGTTTGAATTCGATTTATCCATTCAATGATATTCGGAAAACGATTCGATGCTAATGGAACTAGAATATTCGCGGCCGTAATTGTTGTAATAATACTAAAATCGGCGATTGTCAATCCATTTCCGACAACAAATTTATTGTCATTATTATCGAAAAGTGTTTCTAATAAAGTATAAGCTTGGATCATTGCATCACTTCGATCTTTTGTTACGAGTTTGGCTCCATCTTTCAAAATCGAATTCTAAAAATTAATAAATCACTCAAAAAAAAAAACGGAAAATTAAACTGATTTGTTGATGAATTTACTGTAATTGCCTGTAATCTTGATGACAAAATACTGGAATCAAAATGTAATCGTTGATTAATTATAGCACGAATTTGTAAATCTTTCGAATAGAATGAATCATCTTTTCCATATTTGTCGACTAAATATGAATTAATTGCATGACTATCCCAGATAAAAAAGCCATCATCTTCTAATGTTGGTACAGTATGATGTGGATTCATCTAAAAATAAAACAATAAATCTTTGGAATGGATAAATCAAAATGTACCTAATAGTAAAGGTTTGTCTTTGGTAAACTTTTCTTCTATAAACTCGAACTTAAATTAGAAAGTTTTGGGGGTAAAACCAGGAATTGACTTTATAGTCAACTTTTAGAATGGAAACATCAACTTTAATAACAAAATAATTAAACTCGTGATAAAAAAATCTATATATTTTCGCATAAAGCGAACATTCTAGAGAGGTTTACGAATAATATCTCGTTAATATTCATCATTTGGGAGTTTGCCCTTAAATTATTTCGTTATTTGCGTACCAATAAAATGGTAGACAGGTTTAATTCCTTCACCAAAGGAATTAAATCCTTCAAATACAGATGTAATTCAAAGGATCTAGTTTTAATATTTATGACGTTCAAGTAATTTTTCTTAGAGCCGCTCCATATGTATTGAAAAACGAATTAATTAAATTAATCTGTATACGCAAATTACAAATAAATTGAAATTATTTTTTAATGGTTGAAATTCCCAATGGAATTCCCAATCAAATCCTCAAAGGAATATTTTGGGGAAAAGCTTGTTTTGTCCATAAATTTATAATCGATAATCAGTCGTTTTAATGATTTTTTTTCGTAAATTTTTTTGTTGTATATGATGAAATACCGTTGAAATATAAAACCCGAACACTGTTTGCAATAAAAATATGTTGTTGAAATAATGGAATATACGGTAGTCTCTACCTACCTTTAAAAAATCAATAGTGAGTTGTTGCTTTTCAACAAGATTAATATTGACCAATTCCACGTCGATTTTCAAAGCTTTTATTGTTAAAAGTGTTGCTCGACATGGTCCACTCATTTTATTATAAAACAATTTTAATGTCATGATGAAATTGAATTTTTATTCACTTGTAAAAATCTATATAGAAAAAGAGAAAAATTCCCAACCCATATTGTTTTATACTGCTGGTTGTGATATGTTATCTATTATTATGGACACTTTAATGACATCAATTCAAGAGGATTTGATGCAATACAGGTACTTTATTAATATTGAATAAAATATTATAATAGAGTTCTAAATATGAAAACAACAACAACAATGTTTTCTATATTATTTTGCAAAAACTGCATTATATAATGTTAAAATCTTGTTTTTTGACATTTCAATTTTTATAAAGATCATTTATCTTGTTATAAGATCCACGTCGCTAAACATTAAAGACGCATTTTTGTAAATAGATAATACTTTTGATGTTTTCCGACTTTGACACGAGTTCTGAACAATTTTCCTTGTTCATTAAATTTTCAAATTTAAAATCCAACGATTCATATCCGTTGAAAATATTCGCTTCTTTTCTAAATTGTTAATATTTAAAAGTTACTCTGTGTGTACTTACGTAATTGAATTCAATGTCCCTTGTATTTTGGGGCATTATATAATAATATATGAAACGAAAACTTTCGAATAACAGAAAACGTAAAACACACAGCCGGATACATGCCCGATGGGCTAACTGGATACGACTTATGAACTACTCTTGGAAAGGAAAATATAGCTACGTTTGGAAGAAAAAAATAAGGAATTTTCAAGTAGCAGTAACACACTTCTTTCAGACAACGCGAGCACACAGGATTTCTGGATAAGCTATAGTTTAGGTCCCACATAATAAAGGTTTACTACTCTTTACACACCTTTTCATATATTATGAAAGGCCGTTAGATCCAGAAATTCAGTCAGTAAAGGACCCTTGCAAATATTCTAGATTAGGAACTGTGGCAAGCTTTGATCTGGTCCTGAACATGGGCTGATAGGCAATTATCATTTACTTAATTTTTTTGTTGACTTTTTCGACATATAGCGATCATTTCTATTTTTTTATATCTCAACAACAATACGAGAAAAGCAGAAAAAGGCAGTTTGGACTGACAAAGAAGATTCATTATTTATTTGCCAACTTCAATTCGGAAATAACGAATAAATTGACTTCTTATGTAGTAACATTGTTTGATGTTTAGAATCCAGACAGTTTAGTAATTTATACGAATTAAGAGATCAATAAATAACTATGCCATTAACGTACTGGACCAAATAGAATCAAATTTCTCATTAATTAAAAGCTTTGCTTTAAGTATCTACCCGATGTGTCCCAATTAAGCGGAATCCACTGTATGTAGTAAATTGAAGTTATGGAAAAGAGAATAAAAAAGACAAATAAAAAGACAGATCATTGAAAAAAATCACCTACGTGCCTATATTCTTCATAATTTTTTTCTAACAAGTAGAAGCTGAACAAAAACTGTTCTAGAAACTCAAATTTCGGTTATCGATTTATGGAATGCCGCAGTCCGTATACACAGCTGCAGTTTGTGTTGTCTTACATTGATTTCTATTTCTTCAATAATAGGGTAGAATGAATAGAATAATAAAATATAAATGTTTTTCGTTGGTCACTATTGATCGTTATCTAAAAAGAGATTGAAACGGTGGCCCCTAATTATATTTTATGTTCTTTCCCGAAAAAATAAATTGACTTTTATGTAATTTTTCAAACAGTATCTTGTCCGTATCCATTGAATTATTCCACCACAAACTCTAATAATCTCTAATCTTTCAATTAATCTCATTTATCACACTGACCCAGAATCAACATTGAAGGAAGTAAAATGATAGAAATAAATATAAACAAATAGAATCGGTTCAAAGTTGTTTTTTTTTATTAGAAATGATATTGATTATTTTCAATAAATAATGAGTTATTCGTGTTTGAATAATTGTTCAATTATAATTTTAAAAGCTTCCAAACCATTTCTGGCCATTTCATAACCAGGTAGGTTTTCACATTCCTTTAGCCATTGTGTTAATTTCGGATATCTGTCACTATCAATTGGTATTATCAGATTAATTGAGGATGTTGTAGCAAAAAGACTGTAATCAGCAATCGTTGGATTATCACCAGCTATCCATTGGCTATTTGCTAGAAACATTTCCAGGAAATTATACGTTTCATTGATAACTTTTTTATCGTGTTCATCTAAATTGGTTTTAACTTTTCGGATGAAGGGTCCCTTAGAAATAAATAGAAATTTCAGTATGAGTCGTTAATAAGAATGTTCAGCATAGATACTCACAAGTACTTGTGACAGACAAATAAATTTTACATCATTATCAAAGTGTAGCCTCTGATTGATAATTGCTCGATGTTTTAAATCTTTCGGATATAAAGAATCATCTTTACCATACTTTTCTACTAAATAAGAGAGAATTGTATGACTTTCCCAAAGCATAAAGCCATCATCATCTATAAATGTTGGTATTTTATGGATTGGATTAATCTACAAGAGAAAATTATTTAATTAGTGTACTTTTAAAAGAGTGATACAACTCACTTCAAGAAATTGAGGTGATAAATATTCTTTTTTAAAGAAATCTAATTCTTTTATCTCTACAGTCAATCCAAGATGTTTTATTAACATTTGCACAGCGATTGACGGAGAACTGTTAGCGAAAATGTACAATTTTGGTACCATATTTAGTCTCGTTTATTCTATGACTATGCTAAGTAACTAATCAAGATTAATAGAAAGATTGATTTTATACATAATTAGGTAAAAATTTTGAGAATATATAAATTTTTTCAGAATAAGAGCCAAGTTCAACCAGATAAGCAATAATTAGATGTTATCTTTAATAACAAGCATCACACATATTAACGTATATTTCTATAAACTGTATGTAGAAAAATAGTTGTTCCTCTATTGTCGTATGTAAAAAATATTGCACATGTAATAATTGAGTTAAATTACGTATAGTGAAACTTCAACTTTTAGTTTTATAAAATAGTCGAAAGAACCCCCAAAGAGTAAACTACAACAATGCTATTATACAACGTTTCAATTGATAATTTTCTAGTTTAACCGGAAGGGCTTATTTTACTTGCAAATTGTGTCATTTCCATTACTATAGTCCTTGTTTGAACAACCCGTTTCAATATTCTCATAGCCAGGATGTGTAATAGCCGGTAGGCTAGCATTGTATGTGTGCAATTAATTCACAAAACTGGAAAATTTATTAATTTATTTGTAACTGTAATCAAACTTTAGATAAAAGTGTAATAAAGTTATTTTTCGTTCTTGTAGCTAATCATAAAAGTGGAGCTTTGAAAATTTCACATTGAATATGAACTGCTGCTAGCTCACTGAACGCAAAAAAAAATTATACATACATCAGCATAATTGTCAAATCGCCTATTGAGGATGGCCGGGTTTCAGCACGGTTTTATCAGATCCTTTATTGAGGTTTGCCATAGTTGATGGGTTGAAGAGAATCTCATTTTAATTGTTTATTAGATACTCTTAATCCTACCCTTATAACTTGAACTAACTAATAGTTTTGATCGTGTTACACAAGTTGTATTCGTAATCGATGCAATTCATCAACTTGAAAAAAATCAGTTGATGTCGATTTTATCTATGACGATAAATGCTTTCTAATATTTTCTGAGTATGTACTTGGATAGTTTTATCGAAAATCAGCAATTATGTTAATATTTTTCGTTCTATTTCTAGATTGAGAGACTTTCTTAATATAAAAAGAATAGTGAATTTTTAGTAAACACTTCATAGGTTTGATTGCACTGTAGAGGCGAATTATATAGATACGTTAATGTGGTAAAAATATAATGAAAAATTCTTTTTTGGTATAAATTCTATTGTAATGTCATCTAGGTGGTTTCTTGATTGCATTCCAAAAATATTATTGCTGGTTCTCAGTAACTGGTTATTTATAATTGATCAGTTTCAGTGGCGTTTATAAATTTTAGAAAAATACTGCAACAAGAACTGAAGCTCTAAAATATGTATTTCCATATCTTACATTCTTTGTTTATTTGAGAATAGTTTCCATAAATTATTAATTTTTTCCAAAACATTGTTCAACTAAACATTTAAAATATTCCAACCCATTTCTACCACCTTCATAACCAGGTAAAGTTTCGCATTTTTCCAACCAATCAACTAATTTTGGATATTTCTGTGTATCGATTGGTATAATAAAATTGAGTGCAGAAACAGTAGCTACAAGACTGTAATCAGCAATAGTTGGATTATCTCCAGCAATCCATGGACTATGTGTTAAGAAAATTTCCAAAAATCCATAAACTTCATTAGCAAGATCTTTGTCGTTTTGATTGAAATTATTTTTCAATTTTCGCACAAAAGGACCCTTAAAAACCAACAACTTTTATAAATGTGCAAACTTAAATCTTAATGGATTTACAAATATAGTAATAAAACGAGCAAAAGCAATACCATTTTCGAAATGTAGCCTTTGATCAACAATTGCTCTTTGTTTTAAATCTTTAGGATATAAGGAATCATCTTTGCCATATTTTTGTACTAAATAAGGAAGAATTGCATGACTCTCCCAAAGAACGAAACCATCATTATCCACAAAAACTGGTACTGTATGGGTTGGATTGAGCTAAATTCATAAACTGAACTGTTTTATCGATTGATTTTACACAAGAAAATCGATTGGTTTACCTTAAGTAATTCAGGTGTTAAATGTTCTTGTTTTAGTACGTCGAACACCTTTGTTTCTACGTTTAATCCAAGGTGTTTGATTAACATTTGTACTGCTCTGGCTGGAGGGCTAGGAATACAAATACACAGTATCGGTGCCATATTCTAAAAATCCTTATTTGCGAAACAAAATGCAAGCCAATACTATGAACAAATAAACAACAATTGTAAAATTTTTGGAAAATATACATTGTTGTCACACAGGACAACCTATTAGCGGCTATTAAATACTCCTACATAATTGAGGGTATGATCAAAGATAAGTTTATGCGTTGTTTCTTTGTTTTCGTGGGATAATGTCAAGGTAATTTACAGTGATAATAATTACAACATTCTTACTACAACAATAAAAACAACAGAAAATCCGTATAGAGATTATTTATTTACGTACATAATATCATTGGTAATATTATTATAAATTTCATATTTTTCCAATAAATTGCTCAACTATTCTTCTAAATGCAGTTAAACCTTCTTTGCTAGCCTCACACCCAGGCAAACTTTCACATTTCTTCATCCACCTTGCTAGTTTTGAATACTTTTGTGTATCAGTAGGTACCATTAGGGGCTGTTCAGACACGCATGTTAATGATCATTAGCGCCCACACAGCGTATTTGATATCCTTGTCTGTCTTATGTCACAGCGATAAGTTGAGACTGTCGACTCGTGATTCTTCGTTTGCTTAATGATCATTAACATGCCGTGTCTGAACAGCCCCTTAGATTAAGCGCACAAACTGTAGTTACTAGACTGTAATCAGCAATTTTTGGCTTTTGACCAGCTACCCATTGATTGTCAGTTAAAAAACTTTCCAAAACACCATAGACTCCATTAACAGCATCTTTATCATCCTGATGTATATTGTCTTTCAATTGTCGATCAAAGGGTCTCTTAAAACCAAATGCAACGCTAATCAGTACATAAATCTAAAACCAAGGCACTATTGTACCAAATCATTAACGATAATACACTTTTTTTTTAATCATCGCTGTATTTAAACAGGTTATTTTGTTGAAATGTCTATCAGGCAAACGCTTGATGAGAGTATATCCTCGTTATACTACAAAGTAATAGACAACTCATCAGAGAAGGGATTCGGCTGTATTTACGAGCATTATCAAAGTTATGTAGGTTGTAATTAAATGTGAGTGAAAGTTAGTTTTCCAAGGATAATTTATAGAGGCAACATTTATTTATAAAATTTTATTGAAAACAACAGAGAATAATAATAAAGACACGTTATTTACTGATCGTGAGTAGTATTAGCATAAACACTACATTTGTCCTGTAAGTTGCTTAATCATTCCTCCAAATGCTTCTAAGCCCTTTTTACCGGCTTCATAACCAGGTAAGCTCTCACATCGTTTCAACCAAGTTGCTGTTTTCGGATACTTTTGTATATCGATTGGTACCATTGAATTGAGTGCAGAAATACTTGCTACAAAACTATAATCAGCAATTGTTGGTTTATCTCCAGCAATCCATTGACTATTTGTCAAGAAAGCTTCTAAGAAACCATAAAATTCATTAAGTGTATCTTTATCATTTTGATCCAAACCATTTTTCTGTTGTAGAACAAGGGGTTTCTTAAAAGTAAAGAAACATGTTAACAAATATGTACATTTAGATTTGAAATGTCCTTACAACTACGGCCAGAATCCGAGCAAGAACAGTACCATTTTCAAAACCTAGCCTTTGATCAACAATGGCTCTCTGTTTCAAATCTTTAGGATATAAGGAATCATCTTTACCATATTTTTGTACTAAATAAGGAAGAATTGCATGACTCTCCCAAAGAACGAAACCATCATTATCCACAAAAACTGGTACTGTATGGGTTGGATTAAGCTAAATTTATTAACAGATCTGTTTGATTAATCGATATTCTAAAAGAAAATCAATTATTTTACCTTAGAAAAGTCAGGTGTAAAATGTTCATGTTTTAAGAAATCCAGTACTTGTATTTCGACATTCAACTCAAGATGTTTGATTAACATTTGCACTGCTCTAGATGGTGCACTTATAACGAAGATATACAATTTTGGTGTCATATTTTAACAATCTTCTGTCTACTCACGACAAAATATCAACTAGTACTACCTACCCAATAATTTTAGAAATCAACAACTGCATCAACAACATAAATAATAATCGGCTCTAATACTAACTACAGTCAGGTTCGACAAGGCCTTGTCCTTTTTTTTTAATCGTCTCTATTCAGAAAGGCTATTTTATACGTGTGTACACGCATTAAAAACTATTTCCTGTTTATAGCTCAATTACGATACCTACATTTAAATACAGTGGAACATCTATATAACGAGCCTCCAAATTACCATAGAAAAGATTCGTTATATAGAGATTTCGCCATATAGAAGTTTAAGGATAAAATTCATAAATCTACTGATTTTTGTATAACCACTTTAGCATTGAAAAGTCACATTCGAAGTCCATGGTGCTGCCCAAATGTTCACATGTGCTGGACTTCGAGTGTGACTTCACAAGTTGCCTTAAAATTCATGATGAAACCGGCCCAAGACTAAAGAAAGTTCTTTCTTGATGCCTTATACAAAAATTTTGAGAGGTAAAATACTATGTAAATAATGGCCTACCTTATGCGAATTCGAAAAATTTCGTTA
>JAZBHA010000191.1:47143-73548 GCA_037464855.1 Iselma pallidipennis | reverse complement strand
TCGGGTGATGGTAGTGGCGGCAATTGCAGTCGACGTTGGTATGGGCATAGGTGTCATGAACACGGAGGCAACTGCAGCAGCAGTAGCAGCAACAATGCCATATTTCACAGTGACCGATGATGTTCAGCAAGATGACAACTTAGTACAGCATTATTGAATTTCCTAACAAATGGCCCAAGTTAGGAAAGTTGGTCTAAAAAATCCCCATGACATATTTTTCGTTTAGATTTCTGGTCACGTAGTCAAGTATAGGAACGAAATGAAAATTAAGAATCATTATTCTTTTCAGCTTTGTCGGCCGGTTCCTTAATACCTTGCTCCTTCTTAAAACATTCGCGAAGGAGAATAAAAATGCATGACGACAAGGCGCTAGCGTCTCCGTCTTGTTATTGGGCATCGCATCTGCGACTCGCTCGCCGTCTACTTGACTAGAATGAAAATGAGCAACCTGTGCGGCCCTGTTCATGCCTCATCGCCGACGCCCGCCGACATCGATCCTAGAGCGACGTCGCCTACTACCACTTCCTACCAAAATGCATCCGGCTACCATCCACATTTACTGAACTGAGACATCTATCTTTACACCTTCAAATGTCTCACCATTTTCACAATCACTAGTCGAGATATACAGAGAAACGATAAGCTGGCACTGGCAATCGGTGCTACGAAAACGACGACATCCAGAAAACTGCAACTGCATCTAGTCAGCAGGAAACCGAAATGGCAATGCTTATCGCACGTCCGAGACCGTGGACATTATCTGTTTCATGGAAGCCTAAGCCTCGTTACGCTGTTCCGTTATTTCTGCGGCACAAACTGTTTAGTTTTCTAATTTAGAGGTGTTTTTGTTATTAAAATGCAAATTTTGGTATCTTTATGTTTCCTATAATGAGTTTCTTTTGTTAAAATGCAAGTATAATCGATACGTTTTTCTACTATTGAAGATGGAATAGTTTGACTGTTGAAAATAGATGGAAACATGTATGATTTATACTAGGTCGGTCGATTTTATTTGAGCTTATTTCATTATATAAATGCTATTCGTGATTTACATACATCAAAATGTTGATATACCAACAATTCATCAGAGGGTGAGAATGACACGATATCAATCATTTTAAAGCTAACGATAAAGTCGTTTATATCGTTGGCTATGGAAAAGCTACCGTTACAATTGGCTTAACTCATGTCTGTCGTCCTCCAGTCAAAATCGTTTGAGTAAATTGTATCCACGACCAGAGAGAGAGACTGTTGTTAGTTGTTAGTAACCGGAAACTTTAACGTTAAATTTAAAACTTAAATAAAAAAGACGGAGTAGCCGTACAACTAAAACGGTATTCTAGTCTAGTCACATACAGTACAGCACCAGCTACCAACTTGAGTATAACGCCCGAAATCGAAAAGAACAACAAAAATCTGAAACTTAGTCTAAAGTTAGTGGTATTATCTGCGAACAACACCGTCCCTACGGGTCTCCGAGCCAAACATAAACACACACACATACACACAAACATATACACATTTAAACTTCAAAGTTACCCAGGCACTTTGAATAGGAACCTCTTTCAACATAAAACATGCATATAGGTTGGGTGCATATAGCCACCAGAGTGACACATCGGCAAACTCTTTTCAATCCATCCTGTTGCACCCACTTTACGTAAAACGTAACGTTGTTTCCGGCCATAAATCAGAATTGAGAAGAAGGGTAAACTCCTTCGGAAAACAATTCTGAATTGGGGGTGGAAACTTGTGTGCGCTCACTTATACATATCTTTTCTCCAATAGTAGTAGTAGTATTACGAGTAAAAGCAATACGAAAGAAAGAAAGAACGAGATAGAATTTCCGAGACCGTCTAGACTAGAAGAATTACTGGTGCTGTTCGGAGACAACTTTCAAACTAACTGATAATATTAAACGACCAGATGACAACGAATGTTACAATTTCACATTTGATTGCGAAAAAGCAAGATGTAATGAACAACAACAACAACGGACATGTTATTAAGTTGAAGTTTGAAAAGTTTCTCCCTTAAAAGGGTGAGAAGGTAAGAAAAACTTTTTACGAATATAAGTGATGAAAATGTAAAGTTTACAAAAACTTTGATAAATTTCAAGAAACGATAAATCAATATTAAAATACAAACTTGTCGTAGAATGTGTGTATTGGGTTTTAGGTGGTAAGCATCAAAGTTTACAGTTTAATAGTTTTCTATCACGATTGTGGATCTGAAACTACCTTTCACAATATTAGAAACATCCTAAATAGATACGGTGGGAATTTCTTTTGAGTTGCTACGATCACATATGGATAAGTATAGGCAATCTTCTGGAATAACCGACTCGGATGAATTGAATTCGATAAATTCTTTTTCGCTTCATTGATTTTGTTTTAAAAACCGTCAGGCTGAAAGTTGAATGGAAAAAGACCATAGATGGTGTTTCGGGGGAAATTTGTGCAATGAATTTCGGGGTGTTTATTCTCTTACAATTAATTTAAACTAATACGATACAAAAGGAGAAACTTTCTGTAACTTCCGAAAGTTTAATATATTTTACAGGAATGTACTACACATTAGGTTCTTCACAACTTTAAGTCGCTGTACTGTTTATGTTTTATGCACTTGAATATGGTAGCCTTCCTCTAGAGAGATTCTGGAGGTTTATGTGCTTTTGGCTGTTGAATTTATATAAATATTTAAAGTTTTAATTTACTTTTTACCGTCTTTTACGAATAAATTGTTGTTTTTGATGTGCAATAGGAACGCACGAAGAACTACAGGTTTACGTTCTGAAACAAATTTATAGTTCTGTTTTTTTGTGTCGTCTTTCGTTTTCGTTTCGTTTGGAAGGGAAAGTTCGAAAACACAACTAATCCTCCTCAATTTATAGATTCCTTAAACTTTATTAGAAACTTTTTTTTGTGTGTTTAGTTGTTGTATTGAACTGACCTATTCGCCTGTTGGTTGTTTTTTTTTCTTGTCTGTTACAATAAAATAAACCAACAAGCATCGAAACTAACCCTCTATATAAAAATATGCTAACGGTTGTATCCTAATATGGCTAACAGCCAAGATGATTTTTCTGTTCTATAGTTTAGAATGTTACTATACGATAACTTAACTAAAATGCAATAAAGCACAGTCATAGTACAAAATACAATTTGTTAGTTCCAAGATTCCATCCTATCTAACAAATAGCCATTTCGTTGAACAGTAGAGATAATAACTTCGCAATGTATTATACGCCTTATTGGTTCTAAACTTGGGCTGGATTCAAACCGATCAAATATAATTTAGCAACACGTAGGTAGTAAACTATTGAATAATTATTAGCCATAGATTGGAAAAACTTGTTAAACTGGTCATTATTATTAATATTAAGGACTCCTGATTTTCCAACAGATTCCTGACTAAATGAAAATTTAGCATATTTGTGGTTTTTCAGTCTGTCAGAATTTGTGAATATGATCAATAAATATGAACTGATAAGAAAATAGTCGTTTCTTTCAGGCTTCTTTTATGAGAAAGTATAGAACTTCATCTAATTTCTGTATTAAAAGGCGAATGTTGTAGAAATTTGGAGGTAAAACGGTTTCCGATCCTCCTTCATCTATTGGCTTTTTTCCGAACAAAATTAATGATACTTTGAGGGCTTTCTCATGTGATGATATTGCACCAGATTTGAGGGAAACAATCAAAAAGGGATTACATGAATTTTAACCCTTATGTAAACGTATTTATTCACATATGTGCCTACACATCCCTACTGTTAACAGTCATATTGTATTTAAGTTGTACGTTTTTGAGATTTATTATTACGGAAAAATGCTGAATTTAGAACTCAAGATTCTATAGAGCAGACAAATAGAGTTTTTTAATAACTTATAGGTACACGACAATTTTGCAGTTAGTTGCAGGAGTTAATCAAATAATTGTCGTTCAAAGTTGGCTGCTAGTAGTTCTAATTACAAACAAGAAATTGTACCAACATGAACTTGATTTAGTAATCCCGTCATTTGATAATTTCGTAAATTGCCATTTGTCGTAATCGAATTGCTCATATACAAACACACACACACACATAGGTATAGATACATATGTATATGTTGCTAATACAGTCGAAGTATAATTTTCTAACTAGCTGTAAGATATGGTGTTTGCTTTCGTAATTAGTAAAACGGCCATTTAGTCTCTCATTCTCTCTCCAACATTTGAAGTTGATATGTATGTATGTATAAAATAAAGGGTGGTATCACCTGACAAGTCTTGTTTACACTGGCAAATTATTATGTTTTCCAACAGTCTAATTTTGTTTAACTAGAGTCTTTATATACAAGTTGTGTCGTACATTATTACTTTCTATATTGTGCATTCAATTAAGGTAAATTCAGTTTTGTCATTATACGGTGTTGTTGTTGTTGGACATTAAATGAAACGAATGTTGAAAAACAAACAATAAATGATGATATGAAACGAAAATGAATGGAACCTTTTCCTGGTGTTAACCCTATTTGTTTCCGGTTGTTGTATTCATATCTAAAATGGTGTATATATATAGAGTAAGAGAAATGAAATTAATTTCCAGCTAATATATCATTTCGAATCATATCTAATTATGAAAGTTTATGAATACTGTATACGATGGTGAATAATCCTGCAAGTTTTGAGAAGGGTGGTGAATTTTGAATAGTCGTGTTTGCAATAGGTGTCTGTATGGAAAAACACTTATATCAGTTTTAGTAGGGAATTATATCAATTTCAGAAGGTGCGTAGCATTAATCTCTGTTTAATGAGGATCTCTTGCTTACGTCCTTCCAATGTTAGACACTCTAATCACCATTTTAATGAATATAGAACTGAATATTTAGTATGAAACTGAAATGATGAATAATATTGAAGATGTACTAGTAATCCATCTCTGATAAGACATTTTTCAATGGCCACCCTTTTCATCAAAACGTCACAGTTTTGCATATCTTAAAATTTAAATTACCCCTTCAAATCTTCCGAATACTAAACAGAATCTATCAATTAGTCTCTATTCTAACATAAATTTTAAAGGAACTCGTACAAATTGCTGGTATTGGTTTGATTGAGGTGTAATTAGTGTAGAATAGTTGTGGACAATAGAGTAAGAGCCTTGTGTTTACATAGAGGGCTGCATCTGACACGTGTACGTCTATGTATGTGTGTTCGGTAAACTTAAGGGTGGCAATTCTGTGCTAACCACCACCACCAGATAAATTTGCGTCCAGACAGTTCTATAACTTTCGTAGAGGAATTACTCGCCATGTTAGACATCGATAAATTACACAATGGGATGTCATAAAAATCGACGATTTATTTCACTAGTCGTATTAGGTCCCATCTTTTGGATATCCATTTAAAGCCAAGGCGGCTTGTCTGGCAATGATGAAATTCATCATCTTATATACGTAGAGAGAAGATACGGGAAGAAAATCACTTCCCGAAAAATTAACGAATCTTCTCCAGTTCTTTTTCTCGTTTTTTCCCTCACCCGGTTTTATTTTTATTATCAATATTTCATCGTTGAGGGGTTGGATGTGTTGATTTGATTTGTGGACAGGTAAATTGTTGGACTTTTGGACAGTGAAATTGAGTCAACATTTCAAAAACTTTACTACATTAAAACTTCACCTAGATGATTGGTGATAGTGTAATCAACATTTTACAAACTCGTTTCAAATGAAATATATTTCTATAAAGTAATTCACTAAAACTACACATTGGTATATTTTTGCCGGTTTTCAATATATCAACCCGAATCAAGTTGTAACTTTTTACGACTTATCTATTTTATATTGAACACACGTTGGGCTTTATTACTTTATAAAGATCAAGTAGCGTTGTTGACTTTTATGCAGTGTACTCGACCATTACGAAATTTATTACACGGACCTAAAACCGTGTATTATTTATTTCTACACGAAAATACTCAACTAACCGACAATTTATCAGTACAAAACTCTACAATCTTCTCAAAATAATTTTTAAAGTAATATTTACGGCAGCACATTCGCTTTTATACCAACATACAGTACGGTAATTATCGTTTCTTTTATTATTATTATTATCATTATTATTACTATTATATTCGTTTTATTGTACAGCGGACATCTTTTCATTCAAGTCTCGTTTAAATGTTTTGTAAAGCATTTGAAAATACCGTCAAACTTCTCTATTATCCGCTTTTATTCAGCCCCTTACCAGTTAGTGTTAAATACCAGCGAAAACTTGTAAATGTTTCAAACTATTGTAATAATGATAATAATGATAAAACCACAGGCCAGCCATGTGGCTGTGTCATTTCCGTGTGACGATACCGGGAGAGGTTTGACCTTCCTGTAAGTCTATATGTATATGTTCTCTCCTTATTTTGCTATATAGTTGAATTGTATAAACGGGTGTTGTTGTTGTTGTCACTATTGTGGTAGTAGTGGTTGAATGTACGATAAAGGATAGTCGTATTAAGGATAGCTATTCGACGACGACAAAAAGCGTAAACTGAAAACGTATCTGTTCTGACATCTTACCAGCCACCGTACTACTGTTCGGACTCAACTAGAATCCGTTTGAAATTATAGCCCATATTTAGCTATTCGCCAAGTGAGATAACTAGGTAGGTACTATCCAACCGTTGAGCTGGCTATTGAGATTAACTGTTAAACAAAACGTTGTCGACTAGGTTGTATCAATTTGATTTATGTTAATTGAGGCTTAACAACTAACACTGTCATTACTAGACAATTCCATATGTTATGTATGCATGTGGACAAAACGAATTCTACAAAATTATTAGCAAGGATTTACACGGTTTTAGACAGGATTTCGAATAAGGGAAGGTTTATTATTTATTGAAATTTTGACCAAAATTGAACCCACGTACTGTTGTAATTGCTTAGATTTGAGGGAAAAATTGATTATATTTGATCATTTCTTCCTGGCCTCGCCTTTTTAGCAAACCTTCCCGGTTCACAGTAAATGGAAAAATTCGAATGTTTCCATCCAAAAGGATTTACTTCTGTTTCGCTATCACATCGAAATTCAATCATTTCATAAAATCAGTCACATCCAATATCAAATAATAATGATATTATTGAAATACACCTATAATATTGGAAATATGGAAGCCCAAAATTGTGATTGATTCGTATTTTTGATGTTTATTTTGGTAGAATATCAGACACAAAAAAATATGTATTTTTCTGTCTGTATATACATATTCAACAAATGCGAAGTTATATTTTGCCACTACATTAAATTTGATATGATGATAATATGACGAGTGTTGTCACTGTCTGATTCTTTTTTCAATTATAATGTAAATAGTTTGGCTTTAAAAATAGAAACATACACATTATATTATTTGTATTTGATTGAATATCATATATTTGTCGACTGGTTTGTATAAAAAGTGGAAAACCGATGAGAAATCGATAACAGACGAAAATAATTTTGACTGAATTGAAATGTAAAGAACCGTTCATGGTTTTTCCCTGTAAAGGCAAAAATGTGCTCGTCGACCCCATCTAGTGTCTCTTTATATCCCAAATATACGACACAAACAAGACACAATTACAGATTAAGTAGAAAGACTTGTGCTAGTTAATAATGCATTAGTCTTGTAAATGGTTGATAGTGAAGATGTCTGAAATTGTCAATAGTAAGAAGTCGTCTCGTCGTCGTCGTCGTTGGTGTGGTTAGTGGCAGTGATGGTGGCAGATGGAGATGGGGGTGAATCAATTGCGGACACATACCGGGTCGAGCACTCACGCAAACACATAAAGCACACGTCGTGCGTCACATGGGAGGAATTAGAGGTCGCTAGGGCCGTAAGAAAGACCGAATTTACGAGCGGGTATGCCGTCGTGTCTGTTTGAGCGCTCCGCTAACCGCACCGTTGCCTGTGCCTTATCCCTCACCTCACCGCTTTCTTGTTTATTACAGCAAACCCTGTCTGTTCGATCCTACTACCACCACCACTATCCCACCTCAACCTGTATTTTCTACCACCTAAATACATTACAGTAGAAGAAAGTGTGTACTTATGTTAGGATAATTCACGTGCACTTTTGCAACGGTCTGGTACACTAAATCATCAAGTTCAAGAGATGAAATATCTTTTCTTACCACCCGGTATTTGTTAAAGTTCATGCTGATTTATCGCACTATATACAAATACATTGCACAAATTCATTGCCGTTTGTCCTTTTGCCGATAAATATAGAGATTTCAACCCTTACTGTATAGTATTTTGTCGTTTAATAACGCTATCTCGAGTACACCACATGGGAGTGTTCCGTCAAAAATATATTAAAAATTGAAACAACATTCTCCGAGTTGCTTCTACAATTTATCCACCTTGCCTTTACATCTATTCCAATAAAATCAACTTTTTGTTAGATAAAAAAAGTCTTGTCTCCCAGTAGATTTGAAATAAAAGTTGATCCGTAAAGACAACACAAGACGAAGACGAAAAGGAAAAGCCAAAAGCCACCGAATTATCTTTATTCCTATTCGGTCTCTTATGTTTTTATTCTGTTATTTTGCGACATTCGCCAAACGGAAAACTTGTTCCGTGCCTTTGGTGCGGTTAAACATTAATATAACAATACCTTAGGCTTTTCAAAGTGAGAAGAGTATATGACTAGAGACGCAGTTCGCTATATGATAGAATTTCTCCGCTTTTCTACTTCTATAAGGAAAGTCCATCTTTTTGTACCTACTTGTATCTAATATATTATGATTTTAAAGTCTCAAATTTCGATCCATTCGAACGGCTATCGTATGTTGAAAGCTATGTTGATATTTTGATATGAGATAGAGAGAACGTCAATAATTCATGTAATGAATTGAATGTATGTTTGTGTATATTATGTTTGTCCTCTCTCTAATAATGACGATTGCGGTCTGAAAAGGGATAATTCCTAAGCCTCCAATGATCATATCTCGACAGTGCAGCAAACTGCCAAAACAGATTAAGGGGCGTTAGATATGTATGTCGGTTGTATAGAGGTTGAAATAAGAAGGGGTATACTGATCATGTGTGTGAATTATACACACAATATGCTCAATTCAGTTATGTTTACAATATGTGTATAGATTAGAATTATAGAGAAAAGGGCTGTAATTGTAGGGCGAGTCGAATTTATTATGAAACATTGTTACTATAGTCATCAATTAGTTGAAATTCTCTAAATGTTTGAAAGGCTCGTATAATTGCAAATACTGTCAAATTTGATTAGTTGACCACTAATATCGATTTTGTTATCAAACATGTACAATATACAAACAAATGTACCAACAAATTGTTTAATGATTGTCTAATATTTAGAAACATACACTCAATATTTGATGAAATTCAGTGGAAATGTTGTTGATTTTGCAGAACCACCAATATTACTACAAAAATCAAACACAATATATTACATGAACTTGTTTAAATGGTATTTGAATGTAAAAGTTGACCAACATCATCTATGATGATATATTACGTTTATTTTGGAAAGTTGATATTAAAATGAAAATGAAGACAAAATTGCAATATTCCTATCAAATACCCACAGAGACCAGTTTTTAGACGAACTAAATCTTCATTATTCTCTACTCTGATGTCGTATTTTCTTCGTTAACCTTTTTGTTAGTAAAAATCACCGTATTTTTTCTTATAAAACATCTTTCCAGTTAAAAGGACTACAATATTTGTACTGGGACATAGAAATAAGTAAATCACAATTTTTGAAAATTATCTTACATACAGTTTATTTGTTGTTTAGTTATATGTTTTCTATGCTAACTATCTCGACGCATATTCCACAACTAACAAAAGGGATTAGATTTAAAGATTATTCTTAATCCTAATAACAATACAAGCGTATCAAAGCAACAAACATTTCGATAATCGAATCAAAAGCAACAATTCACTACATTAACATTGTTCATATATCAGATTATATTATAGTTGTCTCTTTTGCGTATATTCGTGTAGACAATCAATTATTCATCAATATTCTATCTTTTTCTACAATAAAAGTCGATATGTGTGTGTATTTGTAGAATTGTTGATTATTCCCCCAGCGCATCCACCAATTTTACACAACCGCCTAACTATCCATCAATAGTATGAATACTAAATACGCGTATTTGTATCTGGCACCAGTTTCTATTACTTGTATTATCTATTGGATTACAGGAATTATTATTACTTAGAAGTTGTCTAGGCGAAATACACTGGAACTTCTCCTATTCTAACTAAAACACGTCCGTATGCAAGTGAGATACTGGAACAGGGGACAAATTGAGCTTATACTACAAGGTAATACAATTTAGTTTGTCGTTTGTTAACAATAAAATATCTAAAACAACTGATGTTTCATTATAAATATTGTAATTTGGAATGCAATTTTGTGACTTGCAATGAGGATATTCTTTATATAAAACGAATCCTTGACCTGTTTGAATAAATAACGTTATACATAAAACATTTTCTGAAGTGAACATTAATGTAATAACGTTGTATGAAATTTATCTAGAGTTGTAGTTTGAAAAACAACAAGAATATTCATTGTGGTTGATTTATGATAACTTGGCCACATTCACGTTCTATTTCTTCTTGGTGGTCGTGAATGTCACAAATACTAGAGACTTTAGAAATCCACACAACTTAGCTTAGATAGTGTAAAAGGTTACTGAATATGCAATGCCAAAGGAAATATCACCAATCTTCATTTATCTTGCAGAGAAAAATATTTTAATGTAAAAGTTGGAGTACTGCGGACTTGGCACATACAACAAAAGTCTTGAAATATCTTCTTTGAGTTTAATTTTTGTTGTTACTGCTATTTCTTTTCTCTTTTTCGAGTAACACGCAAAGGTTTATTAGAGGATAATCGAAAAACAACAAATCAAGAGAATGTGCTGACTCTTATTGAAAAGTATAAAGTCACGTTTTTCGAAAAGTTCAAATAACAGTCTGCAATATGGTTATTGAACTTTAGACATGAAGTTTTATTTATTAAAAAATTTATTAGATTAGAACTGGTAAGAAATCCGGGCCAGATTTTATCAAATAGAAAAACAAACAATATAAAACCTGGAATCCTGGAATATTATTTTTATACAATGTTTGTATTGAAATGGTTCGATTATATTGTGCTAACAAGCCGAATAAATCAGAAACTTGTCACAAATCGTTTTGATGTCTGTATATGTATCTGAAACAGAAAAAAATATCTATATAATAATAGGAGGATTGTATCGAACACACGAACAAACTGCTGAAAGATTTCATTATCAAAACTGCTAAAGTCCACAACTGTCTCTGACCAAAGCAATCGTATGAGGCTATAACTTTCTGATTGAACCATCAAGCAAACTGTGGCAATATTTCTGGCTTGGCCCATCACCAGGTTATTACTACAGGAATTGGAAATCAATCAAGATCTAAGATACACAAAGTTTATCTTCTTGGTAAGATGGCTCCAATTTCAACTTAATACTGTGAAGGCTTTCGGTATTATATCGAATGCCATTAGTGATGTTTGCTCAGTTCCAGTTTATGTGTTGGGCATATGTACGATGATCATGATGATGATGATGATGATGATGATCATGACGACGACGACGATGATGATACAAGTTTGGACTTTTCAAGATTAAAAAAGTTTCCGTTCAATCGTTCGCTCCCCGTTTTCATCTCGTCTTTCTCTGTCTAGTTGTTTGATGTTGATGTTCGACTACATATCAGGATGGTTTCTTAGAAATTAGGTTTGAAAATATAGATCTGACATGATAGCCGGTACGGTACGCACACTTCACCAAAAACGTACGAACGATATTAGGAAGCAAAAGGTTTTTGAGGAAACGGTTGCTTGGCCTAATAGCCGGTTCAATTCCGCAGCGACACAGAGATGGATTGGCCACATTTTCAATGATTGCTATCAGATTGAGTCACGTAGACGCATGATTGCTCTTCCGAGAAGTTTCACTTTTAATCAAAATTAATTACAACTAATTGCAACTATCTTGAAAGTTTATTTTATAAATAAACCACATATTACGTAGAAATATTGCTATTAAAGACAATCGATTGACGAATATAATCAACAAAGTATCTCTAATATTGGTCAAGTTATTTGTTAGTTGATTAGAGAAGTTTATAATATTTTTGTTCCAAGTACGGTTCTGTATTGACCCGACAGATTAAATTGCCTTGTTTGTGTACTCTACGTCGCGGTGTCCCTCACAATATTGGCGCGGCTTGTTTCTTTCTTGTCCAATCGATTGTGTGACATCTTGTCTTTATGGACCAAATACACGTACACTTGGCCCGAATTTCTTGCCATATTGCAGATGTTCTCCTTTCTCATTCCATCCTTCTAGTTCGAGAACTCACTCGCCTATAGGTATAGGTGTATGTTCCTTCCACGCCCGGCCACTTACTTCTTGATTGGAATGTTATGATTCCGATGTGGTTGCTGGTTGTAGTGATAGCAGTTCGACATTTGGGGGTTACTATTCCTATGCCACAGCATACCTTTACGATCCTATCAGACGTGGCCGTTTCTGTATTTATTTATCTTTTACAACATGAATCCATTTAGATAAATGATGAAATCTCAAATATACTTTTACTGTAACTATGAAACCTAGAGAGATAGGGGTGAAATTAGATGATCACCTTCTCTGATTTATATCGATGTGCTTACCAACTATCTGGACCATTGAAATAGACCCCTTCAACCCTTTTCTTATGTATATGTGGTGATTTTACTAGCCTCCCCTCAATGGAATAGGGAGATTTGTTTCGAAGACGAATCGGTTGCGGTAGATTGCTGCAATCGAAACTAGACTTTATTATGATCAGCCGTATACACCATTTGGGACTACTTTGAACTTTATTAGAATAAATTGCAAACACAACGTTCAAGCTACAAATAAGTTGATGAAGGTACTACATGTTGATAAAACAAGTATTGAGCTCAATAAATCCAGTTTTTCGCAAACTTTACAGAAGATCTAGCACATCCAGTGTTTCAGTAGTTGCTACGTGATAAATTCTATGTTCCTATTATGAGTTAATACAAGGGGGTTAGTTTTAAGTTAAGAGTTTTTGTTGTTATTGTTTGTGATAAACTAAACACTATCCGATTCTAGGAAATCAAGATAACATTGTGAACTATATTGTTTTATTAAAGAGTTCTATCGTTTGTTCGTTTGGCAATAAATGTTTTATATGATAATTATGCTGATGTAGTCGTTGGATTCTCTATTGTTGGCTGGTATAGTAATGCTTTTGAAATATAAAGAAAGATAGAGAGAGAAAGAGAGAAAGAAGCACAGACAGTAGTTAGCCACAAGGCTGCCTGATCGACCCGCCATCAGCTGAGGCAGGCGCCGGTCGGACTGGCGTCGAGACGCCCTACCTGGAAACTCAACATTTTAGTTTGCATATTCGTCAGGCTTTGAATCCACCAACTTCATCACGTCATTGTTCGCCATCTACCAATCATTAGAAAACGAAAAATCTGTAATAATACAAGAACTAGATTTCATTACATTGTCGAATGTCTATGAAAATTGATTAATTTAATGAATCTGTTGGATAATGATTAGCAAAAAGTAGAGACAAAAACCTGATTGATTCAATTGATTTTTCTTTCTTTTCTTTGGTTTGGAAGAAAATGGGGAAAAGGAGAGAAAAACCGTTTAAAATTTTCTGGACAAAGTGATTTCCTGTTGTGAAGTAAGGGGGAACTCTTCACCTTTTTCCAAGAGATAACACGGCACCCGGCGGGTAAATTAGCGTCGCACTAAATCAAGACAACCGAGAGGATCCTGTCATCATACTGAACTGTGCAGGTCGAGTCGTTAATCACCTGAAATTCGGGTATTTATAACCGCTATATAAATTAGAAAGGTAGACATACTGGAGGAAATCTCATTACGGCAAATTTTAATTTTCTGTATATTAATAAATTATCTTAATATCACTTACGTAACGATGAGAAAGAAAGAGTGTATTATAACGAAGGGGCAACGGGAAGATAAACATTAAAATTGGATGAGATCACGGTTAGAACAAAGAAGACACTTTAAAATTGTTAATAATGTTATATAAATAAAAATAAGAAAATAAAGCTTTTATATTTTCATATGTTAACCACAAATAATATAAATTCTGGCATTTGTATTGGTTTAAAGTCATAAATTTCAAAAAACTTTAGCTTTTATTGATATGTAAATATACATTTGCACATATGATATCTATCTGATTTGCTTTGAAGTGGGTCCACAGTTGGAAACATTTCATAAAAATTATCCCTTATCAATAAAGAAATGATCAGTTTCTTTTGTATGCCTTAACGATTATATGTGAGGCATTGGTAAATATTAACATTGTAGTTCTTCCTTCCTTGCAAGTTTACACTGTATCCCTTCACGATACTGCTATCAAAATTGTAAATAAGGACGAAGGATCAGTTGCTTATCATCTGACCCTTGTATATTTGCTACAGCCTACATCCCTTCATGGAATACAATATTTTACACTTTCTTCCAAAATTCGTTATCGCCTCAAAATTGTCTTGACCCAGTACAATGTGTCCATGAAAATAAAGATCAAACTTTAATTAAACATGTTTATGATATGGACCCTTATATAGTGTTATGTATACATACATAGATGAGAAATAGAAGGGCTTGGTTTTCTACATATTACATTCCAACACAACAATTTGCCCTTTATACGCTTGTAGATATATTATTTGATTAAAGCTGTCAATTTTGTTTATTGTTGAAAAAAGTAAGTATAATTTGATAAAACAACATATATGCCAGTTGAAACTGTATATTTTTCAAATAGATGTTCGTTCAATTTGCTTTGAAGCGTAGATTTCGCCCTTTACAAGTTCATCCCCCACGTTTCCTCCAATTGAACGTTTCTTTGTTCCTGTCAGTAGATTCACATGCGGAGGCCAAAATAAAATTTGCATACTTAATTACGCAGCCCAGCATGCCATTGTGGAGAATAGAATGTGGCTGTATTTTCCTTCATTCTTATTGTATATGTTCACTCCTCTCTCAACTTAGCCAACTCACTTTAGAATTCCAATTGGGAGAATGAGTAAGGAGGAGATTGGCGGGTGGAGAAGAATAAAAAAACAATAAAAACATAGACCACTCCTATTAATTTATTCGTTTTATTCTTTTTGAAATTGTTCCCTCTTTCATGTTTTTCAGAAACAAACAACGATATTTTTCGACTCCAGTCTAATCCGTTTCATACAGATTTGTTGAAATAATAAAAATTGAGCAAATCATTTATAAACTGCTTATTGGAAAAGAATCAGAGCAGTTTGTACGTTCCCAAGTCAATGTTGTTATTTTCTTGATGATTTCTAGCAAAATTGACGACTAAATAAAATTATTTACTTAACGTTACCAAAGAATTTCTGTTCAAATTAATTAGGAAGCGTCATCATCTCGTCTTTTCAATACGATAATTCAAGGGAAACTAAGAAAAACCGTCTTATAATTTGTTGTGTCTGTTGAGTGTTGAGAGATTTCCGTGTCCAACAACTGGAATAAGCTTCGCCCGGTTTCTTTTAGAAGTTAACGATCGCCGCATTTCTTCAAAGTTAATTTTTCCCAACGACTTAAGACAATTAATCCTGACGTAAAGTTTAAAATTTATTTCTGGAAATCGTCGAAACGTTAAGAGTCCTCCTTTCAACTGCTACTACCATCACCACCACCACCATTAGACCCATCATTCCACCCACCACAGTTGTGAGAGATATTTATAATTTACATAACCTCCCGTCCTGTAAAGATATTAATTTAATTGAATTAGTTAGATTTGCTATGGCAGACTTTTGATTTATTCGCTGTCAACGAATTAATTACTTTAACTTTGCTTCTTGACTTTACCACAATTCTGTTCTATATTGTCTCTCTTTATCTGTTCACCATCTATCTCTTTTACTCTTTTGGCTGACTTAATTTTATTTGTTTTGCTTCATTGAGTGATTTATTCGTTTTAATATCATTTCAACAAGAAAATACAAAGGGCACACGTGTTGTTTAATGAGCGCTTCATCGCCGCCAGTTTGCAAACTTTATAAATAATAAAAACAATGAAACGAGTCCTTTTTTCAAAAAGCTACACCATCGCCGTCGTCGTCGTCGTCATTGTCATCATCATCATCATCTCACAATCAGCTTTATAATCTGTTCTGTTCAACTCTATTTTCACCATTATTACAGAATTAACATTTACGTTTCGAATTATTTTCCGACTATAATCTCATTTCTGTTTTACATTTTATGAGAAGCTATCGTTTTTGTCGTTCAATTAGATTTTATTCGAGACATTTATAGAAAGATCTCGTCTCCTTCGTGCAGAAAATATGAGAGGGTTTTTTTTTGGGGGGGATAATATTCGTCGATCGCAATATTTGCTGGTTTATTTGCGTATTCCATTTCGCTACGGTTTTCCCAACCAAAAAAAAGCCAAACAATGTTGATTTGATTTCATTTCAAACTATGAACGATCGCTACTATAATACAATTAATAACGCACGGATCAAGCTTTATAATTGTGAAATTGACTTTTTTCCAGCATTGATCTGACATCAAATAAAAAATATTTCGAAAATGCAATTTCTAAAAGTACGATCTGCAAGCATTCTTTTTTTTAATTCATTACCAGAATTCCACTCGTTTTGTAGTATTGGTACTCGTTTTTAGCTCTGATTTTTATTCTAACCCCAGAAGGGAATAACCATATATGTAGATGTTGTGCTGTCCAAAAAGTTTCTGACAAAAACGTATATGATTCAATTAGCGCCCAGTTTCACATTATTAGATCAAAAACTGCACACGAATTCCACTCACATAAATATTTAACTTAATAAAATATTCGTGTTGTTGTTAAATGTTGGGAAAATTTGTTAGCCGTAACCGTGTCTGTTTTTCCTTTTTTCTCTCGCTCTCAAACTAATAGCAATTTCATTTGAAACTTTTCTAATGTTGAGTAACATTTATTTGCTACTTTAAAGCTCCCTCCCGTTCTGTCCATACGTGTCTGTAAATGAGTATTCTAGTATCTACACATGTATGTGTGTGTGTGTGTGTTTAAACGCATTTTCATTTCATTTGCAAATGCTTTATAAAGTGTTATTTAATGCTCGCAAATATCGGAACGCGTGTTGCGATTAAAAGCATCATAAAATATAGGAAATTATGGCAACAGTAATAGCGTCGTCTCGTACAGACTGGTCGACGTCGCCGTCATCATTGTCGTCGTTGTCGTTGTCGTTGTCGTCTCTCTCACCCCATGAATTTGTCGACAACAGAGAACAGTAACCAGGATCGGAGGTTGCAATGTCTCCCCCACACTCATATCCAACATTCGCCCATTTGCACAAAATGTTTACATTTCGATGAAAGAGCCAAACAATACGTACATAAAATTTGAAGTTTATTGTATTCAAATCAGAAACTCGTATGAAATATTTGATATTAAAAATGAATTTACTATAACTATCAGTGGGAGACTACCAGTCGACCTGTAGGAGATGCATATAAAGACAGATAATACATGTCATTGATGATTGATAGTGGAGATATGTTAATGACAGCTTGGCTAAGAAGACTACGTGTGGACTAGCCTGCAATGAAATGATTAATTCTGTAATCAGCTTTAGAAACTGATGTTCAATTTAAACAGAATTTTTGACAACTATCGTAATTATTACCTGTACTGTGAGACCTGTATGATTGATGTCAGGCTTTATTTCTACAATGACTTATTGTACATTCAACTTTAACGTTTGCCCTTAAATAAGCAACTTCAGTAAACTGCAGTAACTGGTGCTGAAATTCAAAACTGGCACACAAATCCCAGTTACGATTTTCTAGAATTTAGATCGAATAATGTATTGGAACAATATTTTGATATTTATGATAACCGGTGGGAGATAAAAACTTGATGTAAAGAAAAAGCGGAGAAAATTCTGATGTAAAAGCTGTTGTTGTTAAAAGATAATTAAGGTCGAGGTGAACGTAGATTATGCGGTGAAAGAGTGAATACCTTATGGAATAAATATGGCCATCTTTAAAGATGTTATTATTTTCAAGTATCAACTCAAGAATTCTAGCAATGTCAAGATATAAAACCGTAATAGGAATTCATTTTTATTTGGTGGAAAACCTGGAGAGATAGAAAACGACAGAAAACGGCACAAAAAAAACCTCCAGTATTCTGTTATCTTTGAAGCTTTTCACGTTTCTTTAGTGAAATTTTAATCATACGTCTCTTGACAACGTAAAGCTCCGTCGCAAAGTAGTCGCCACCACCGACGAAAGAGGTCTCCATTGCCATTAATTAAAAGTACAACTTGTGTTGGCGGAAGTGTTGATAGCTTAAATTACCAATAGCCGACACGTCCTGTTTGTCGAAAAGTTTCGCCAGTGTTTATGGTAATTTAGTGTCAGGATTGGATTTTAATAATTATCCTTAGAACATGTAATGAATTTCCAACAGCATAATAACGTAACGAGTTTTATGTTATCCTAGTGTAAACGTAAATTTGCATATGCAGACAAAACAAAACCGCCAATTTACTAAATTAGATATTCACCCTACACCCATACCATTTCACCCATCTACCCGACCCGCCACCCATTTGCGTCCTTTCTATTACTATTATTTCTCATTATTTTCAGTTGAACTTCGTTCACGACAGTTTGCGGATACGCGAACGTAACACGCTAAATAAACGAAATGGGCTACAACTTTCGCACGCACCTTTATCATTATCACTGTCGATATACATGTAGTATTTTATTATTAAACACAGATTGGTCATGAAATCATCGATTTCCCCCCAAAATTAATTAAATATTGATTTAAATCAATTTCGATATTATTAGACTGGTTTTCTTCTATATCCATACGCCCACATATAAAGTTATATTTATGTTGTTGGCAAGTTTCCGTAAAAGATATAGCCTTGTCAGATAGTTAGTCGTTTTCAAGAGTACGAAAAGTGTGTAGCGTAGCACCAAATGGATTTCAGTGGAGCCCAACGACTCTCACAAATTCCAAAAGTTTTGCGAGAAACGGAGCAATCCAGAGATAATTTGCCAGTCCTGCAATAACTTTACTTCAGAACAATTTAGCTCAATATTAGAAGCCACAGTCTTATATGATGGCTAGTTTTGATAACGTTTTGTTCTTGACTTTTGTACGAGCGAAGTGAGACAGGAAAGGTGGGGTTGGTTGAGAAGGAGGAGGAGGTAGATTCGTCGATGGACGTCGTCGACGTTCTATCCTGGATAAATACAGTTTTTCCAAAGCTTTATTAGACATCGATTTCTAGAGCCTCCCCGACAAACATACAAAGACCTAGACATATAGAGATATACAGACGGATAGATAGCACACGTACAGTACACACAGATACATAGAAACGTATATATTGTATATATGTATTGGCTGAATTGAACGTTACTGTTTAATTGAGAAATGAGACAACAATGAGCTCTCCTCTATCAATTTATCGCTGGTAATAACACAAGCTGAGCTTATCCGTAATAATCCAGAGATCATATTATTGTGGCACGTAGAATATTAACGGAAAGTCCCTATATAGCAGCTGATCGGGAAAATTAACAAATCGAGAAATCGGTACCCAAACTTTTTTTCTATTATGGTTGTAAACATTATAAGCTAGAGGGTCATAAAGGGGTGAACGGTTTTTTTTTCGGTGATAAGACTATGCTTTGTTTACATTAATGGTAATATGTTTAGATATAATAGTTAGCATATTTCAACAAGTTGTTATCAAGCTACTGACAAACATGGTAGCATTATAATTCCTCTTGACTACTTACATATATTATAATGACGACTACAATCATTATCCGAAAACTTGTTACGATGTATATCTATATATCTCTATGTACATGGAATATTAGATTATGGTAATAGAGTGCAATTTCACGTTGTAATATATTTAGACTTATAATATATAGGAACAACGTACGTATATATTAAACGTGGCACATACTGCTTTACTTTCTCATCCAAATACTCTTAGATGGTTGAAAATCTTGTCTCTACCAAAAACTTTACGAATTGTATATAGATTCCAACTTCTCACAGACTTATGTTAACTGTTTCTACAAATTCTATTAAAACCAAAATATGAGCAAACTTTAACTATTTGTTTGTGTTTTATCTTTTGTTGGCTGTCTCTCTTGTGAATGCAAACGGATTTGCATGTAAACATTAATACTACAATAGTATACGATTCTTGCAAGTTGCCAAGACTTGATGGAATTATTTCATTTCAAATCGTTTATGTTACATTGTATTATAGTAGGTAACATTTGGAAAGCTTTTCTGGCTTGTTTTTAAACATGCAAATTCAATGACACTCATATAGAAAATTCTTGAAGCTTTTATGGATATTTTGTTATTCGAGAGTTTTTGTTGTTACTAGGGAGTTTGCGCAATTCTTCGGCATGAGTTACCGTACCGGAGCCAATAGAAATTACTCCGTTATGAATCACATGACTCTACTAGGTTAGGTGACTAGCCTCCCAAAGAGTGCTAATATGTAGCTGATATTATGATTGCACCATAAGACCCCCACACCTTCTACCGCCTCCTTACTAACCTGTCATTGTAGTGTTCATTCACAAAATATTATAGCGAGGCGCGCCGTAAACTCTCTATTATGTTAGCGTTGACCATAAAGCTAAATTCCGTTAGAAGAAGGATGCAAATTGCGCAAACAGCCTAATTCGTGTTATGCACATTCTCGTTTCGTTAACGTATGAAGTGCAAAGACGCTATACTAAAAATTAAATTCAATTTAGCATTGGTTTTATATTTTCAAAACAACATTGTCGTCACTTAACTGTTTATTGAACAATTAAGAATTTAATGAAGCTCTTGGTTAAGTGTTGACTATTCAGCTTTTCAATAAAAAGATTCATGATTTAGAATTAATTTTCATAGATTAAATTCACCAATTAAATTAACATTACTGATTTATTTTAATTGAAAATCGAGTGAATTTAAGTAATTATAAAAAAAAATTCATTTATAATTACACCAACCATTAATCCTTACGATTGATGAAGAATCCTTAACTCTTTCATTATTATTCCTTCTTTCTTTGTTCGTGTTCCAGTAGTTGTTTACATTTAAAATATTAAATATTTCGTTTTAAAAGTCACTAACAATTGAATTTCTCAAGGTAGTTAGTAATGTATTAGCGTGTAGTTGTTGTAACAACAACAACAAATAATAATAATAATAATAATAATAATAATATTTGTGTGTCGTGTTCAATTCATTTTTATTGAGTTTTGTGTTCGTGCTTGAAGGAATTGCTAGATAAATTTCATAAAATACAACAATAAAGTACTACAAAGTTTATAAAGTGTTGAAAATTTTTATGATTTAAATCTGTCCAGTTATGAGAACAAGCAAAAAAAAGAGAGTGGAAAACTTAATAATGAACGATTTCAATTTGCAAAAAGCTTATCACCGCTAGCCCACTACCACCACCCTCTTTATAACGCCAACCGTTTTGGCTAACGTTGTTCAGACAGGATAGGGTTGTACAATGATTCATTACTTCCCCGTATTTTGATGAATCATGGCGTTGATATCTAATGACAAATTGATTCAGTATTTTCATTTTCCAACAACCACCACCACCACCACTATATAATATTTGAGCTTACAACACAAGATAGTAGAAGAAAGAAAATCGAATATGAGGGAATACGTAAAGTTGAATATAATGATTCTTGATATTTCGATAAGCCTAGTTATAATTATCAAAAAATCCACACACAGAATTGATGTAAACCAGGACAAGAGGAAAAAATATAATGGATGGACGAGGAGAGAGAGAGAGAGAGAGAAGAAAAAAACGAGTCGGGAAAACAATGATATACTCTTCAACTCAACTGATGGATAAACAGAAAAACTACCCCCGTTTTTCAACTGGCATAGAGCGAGCGAACGAGCGCGAAAAAAACGAGGAGCGAGCTGAGAGTAAATAAAACGCCAATCATGAATCCTGACGACGAATTTGCATTAAATAACTAGTCTCCACTAGCCAGATGGACAATGTTTGTCCAATTATTTTGTTTTTCGTTTATCTTTCACAAGTTGAAAATTTTATTTGCGCAATGATATTCGAATTTAATGTCGACGAAAATAATAATATTAATGATGACTTAATAAAATTAATAGCTGGCAATAATGGAATGAGCGACATGGTCATTCGTAATTAAATTTACTTGCAATGTGTTACGACTAAATTAACCTTATTTTCAACTGAAATATAAACTGGTGTATGCACATATGTTTCCATTTTATCTTGGCAACTATCTCATCTATCAAATTTTCGGTTGTTTTTTTTCATCTTTTGATAGATGTTACTTGAAATTAGGACAACTGTATACATATGGAAAGAAAAAGAATTGAAAAAAGTAACCTCCCCAATACGTTACTAGCAAGAATATTTTCCCATATAATCCAATTGCCAACTTGATATATTGACGTATAAACTGTAGCCTTGTTTGGTTTTACGGCCGTTGTGACCAATAGTTCTTCTTATACTTTAACGTTTCTCCCAGATCCTCGTGACAAGCTCTGTAACTCAAGACGACAGTACGAACACACGGAATATTTCCAAGCTTCAGAAACGAAAATTTCAATGTTTTATCGGATCGTTCTACCAATATCTTGGTAACGTTTATAGCATTAAGCCCTGATGTACCTCTTTTATTATTTGATAATATGTAGATTCTATAATCAGTCATCGTCATCATCAATAAGGACTATTTTGACAGTTAAACGGTATTGTGTAAAGCTTAGAGCTTTTTTTGTTATACTTTGGTTCCTCTATGGGTGGACGAGCGCCACCCAATATGTGTCCATACATGAAAGCGAATCCTCTCTATTTTATTAAATCAAATAATGAACGAACGAACTTTTCTTTTCCAATTTAATTTATAACTTTTCCGGAGCTTTCTAATTTGAGGTAGATGTCTGAAACTTGGTGAATATTTTCTCTACAAGCTTTCTATTAGACAGTCGAGAAAGATCTGAACTTAATTAATTTATTTAATTTTACAAAATCCAACAACAGTTTCAGTCTTCTTATTATTTCACTTTATAGGGTTTATGTTGCTCAAGAAAAGCTTTGAAACCGACATTGGACGATACGATCGTTTGCAATAGCTTTAGTAAAAGCCTTGTTGATATTACAAGCTTACTTTGTACTTTGACAACAGAGAGAGAGGTTGTTACTTGTTGTAGGAAAAAAAAGTACGCAAATATCGCTCGGCATCATTGTAGTTATAATAGAAGTGGAAACGTAAACATTCACAAATCAGATAAAAAATTAATATACAGGTACAGGTGTTTGCGTTCTAGGATCGAATGAGAGTGCAATTATTTTTCTTGAATAACGCACACATAAAAGCGGTTTATAAAGAACGAACAATATAATTCAACAAAATTACGATTTTAGGGGTGAAATTCTCAGACAAATCATTTGCAAGATGTCACTTTTTCTGTTATTCCGAATAGCTCCCTATTCAAATTATATTTTTTTCCTTTAGACTTTAGAAAAAGCTCTCCACATATTCTTATTTTTCTGTCTACATTTTCTTTTATATTATCTAGTTTTTTTCGTTCTAGAGAGATTTCGAGAAAGCTAAGTTATGGTATAGAGTTGCATGAACGACAGTCGGGAAATCGCCGGAAAAACATCGAGCCAAATTACAAAGTCTATTAAATCGAGGAATATCGGCCATAATAATTAATGCGTAAAATTTTAGCTAATAGTATAACTTTATGTCCTTGTCAAAATGTCAAATATATGTATAAAATATGATTTTAACACTTGGAAGAAGAAAAATTTTTAATTTAATTCTCTCTTGAAATAACAATTTGTCAGTGGAATTCTGAACTATATATTTTTCAGCTTTATTAACGTTGGTATTTTAAGTACCTTTAAATAGAATCTGTGCTGCCTATTTTGGATTTCTGAATAATTTATTAGTTGTTTTTTCGAAAATATTGTTTCCTGTTTGTCATAGATGTGCTATTTTTAGCCACAACTATTTACCATAATAAAGGTTTATTAAAATTTCAATTAATAGGACAATCAATTTTTCGTCTTCTCCTTTGATATATTTGTTTCTGTTTATTATATATGTGGTGGTGGATTTGTATGTGATGTCGGCCATCAAAGCTCGTTGATCTGTGCATTATATTGTGTATGGGGACCCTTATGAAGGTTGATATAATAATAGAGAGAGTGTGCTAGACGAAAGCTCTCTAATAAAAGCACATCGTTGTCGTCGTTTCTGCTGTTGGTGGGGTTGGTGTAAAGAAAATTACGTAACTTTTATAAGATAAAGTCAGTCTCATGTTTTCTTCATGGCTTCTATGTCTCTGTATATGTGTATGTATGTGTGTACATATACTAAGGTCGCATAACAATCTCGTAAAAAATAGAGGTGATATAAATTTAGCCATAGTTGGTTCGTCCACTAACAAAAGTCTAAGAAAAAGTTATTTAACTTATATTGGCCATTCGTATTCGTTTATTTCTTTTTTTCTTTCTTTTATTCTTTTTTGTGTTAGGGATGCTCTTGTTTTTTTTTATATTGTTTTGTTTGTGCTGGTTGATATTTTATTATTTTCTGCTTTACTTGTCCGTCATCCTTTTCACTTTTGGTGGTGTATTATTACGATTATTTTAGTGTACGGTCATTGGACCCTTTGTATCACTATACTTTTACGCCTAATAAAACTCCTTCTATGGTTGTAACGTAAAACATGATCCACAACAATATTTCCAACATAATTGCTATTTCCTCTACACAAGAGAGCAAGAGAGGATCGGTAAATCTGACCGGCGGAAAAAACCATCTTTGTAATTAATTTGACACAACAATATACTCGGTAATGTACTTTTGGCAACAATAAACCAACAACTAGATAATAATTGTCGACATTATTAAAATCATTTCACGTGTATATCATATGGAAACACTGGCTATAAATGATTACCGAGTTACAAGTAACTCTTAACAAAATAGGGGTGTAAACTGAAAAGTGATTGTTTAATTTAGCTTTTATTAGTCTTGCAAATGGTTTATAAAAATTATAAAACTTAATGAGTGTCCTATAATTTGTTGCATTATTTGAGTTTCAGGACGTCGAGTTCATTAGGTGCAGCCAGCATACCATTTGTGTTTTTTTCTTTATTCCTCTGTATTCAGCTTTTTTGTATCAATTTTGCTGCAAGATTTTTAACTCATTTATTAGTTTATTTTAATTAAATCTTTCTCGGGAAGGTTATTAGATTCTTGAAATTTCTGAACAGTGACAACAGGAAATGCAAAATTAATGCGATGAATGAAAAAAAAAACTGCGATATACCTACTTGTCAAATTCTTTCGTAATTAATTCCGACAAGACTTTATAATTGATGATTTCCTCAAGATACTTATCAATAAAAAAGTGTCCAATGGAATTTAATATATTTATGAATTTCCTGTTATTTTTATCTCGATGTTTTCTGATTTCCTAACTGATTCAAGTTTTATCAGTTGTATAGGATTTTGATATATAAGGGTTGATCCTTATCACTTCAAATATACCAAATTCGAGCAATATGTATAGAGGAAAACAAGAGAAAGAGCAATTATTGCTCGAATGAGTTTCCAACTGTATGCGACCTCTGTTGTCATCTTCCGGAACATTTCATTTATATGTCCATGTGTATCTGTGTGTGTGTGTGTATCTATGTGTGTCTATTCCGTATATGCATTATAGAGGGTTAGCTTATAACAGGGTTTGATAGCGTCGGATGGTCGGTGACGTGCCGTGACACATTCATTTGCATCGAAATGGTCCCCAATTCATGCAGTCTGCTCCCGGTATCCGAGGCCCGCTGAGAACTTATGTTACTGCCATTCCTGCAACCGCAATATAAAGCCATCCCTGTCATGTCTTTTAGTATCATCCTCTCTCTGTAAAACCCCGACCATTACTATTGCTATACGCCCAAAATGAGATATTATACAATTATCATGGCGACATTAACGACATACTGTCTTTATCGTTGTATTTTAATTTTAATCGGCCCTTTGGTAGGTGCTTGGTTTTTATTTTATATAGGCACGAAATTCACGCAACTCAACGTTATTACCATCATTTCCATATAACAAGGGCAGAGGAATAAGGAGAGAGAGAGAGAGGAGAAAACCAAAATAGTCTGCCAGAGGCTGTTTGACAACCATTGCCTGGGCTATAGGCTTGTAGGCCTTTT